>CAJQUW010016144.1:0-194521 GCA_907163375.1 Prostheceraeus crozeri
AACTTTCTTCCCATTTCCCAGATGGGGGGTTTGCGCATTTTGGACGTTGCGGTCTGGTAGATGGGTGTTACTACTTTTAAAAATTCCCGCAATTTTGGTGCGGATCGAGAGAAAAAGATAAAAAATTTTCCAGGGACAATTAATTTAGGTTATACCAACCAGCCCTTCGAATGTTTTTTCAAAACCTCGAGGGGTATTCCATCGTTCAAGATGCTGGGTCATCTCAATTTAATGTGAATCTGTTTCACTGTAGGTTAGAACCTACTTGAACGATGCAGTTTGATAATTCCATTCCAAAAAGATTGCGAACCTTGGTAAGCAGAGAGTAAAGTATTATTAGGATATCACATATTATCCCTACTCTATGTTTTGGAAAGCACCACAAAACTCAATTGTAAGAATCATGCTTCTTCGATGAAGCGGTCTGACAACGCCGGATAAATATGCCCTTACTATCTCCGAATGTTATTCGCTTCAATTGTTCATCATATGTGGTAAAATTTGAATAATGATTGGAGCTTGTTTGTGCGTAAGCTCCAACCTTTTAGCTCCCAACCTGTGTGAGGGTAACAAGCAGGGTTAAATCGTAAAAATTAGTATTCTTCTTTTTTATCACTACGGATATTTGATCAGATCATGCTATGTACTTAGCGTCAGGTAAATTGAATTATAGAAGTGAAAAAATTGTGGTCTACTTTTGCTCTCACAAGCCAGTCCAAGGTGCGGTCTTTATGTGCCAGAAGGACTGTGAGGGTGTGAGAGTAGAAGTTCATGTGAAAACATTCTTGTTCAAATTTATCTATTTTTTTAAATCCCCTATGCAACCAACTGATGAATAGTCAAAGATTAGATGACTTTTCTTAAGATGTTGTTGTCCTTTTTTCCAGATGCAATTAAAATGGGCTGAATATATGGAATGGCGAAGGATGATGAGGTTGCCCTTCCGGTTGTGGTTAATACCCATCGAATATTTAGAAAAAAAGTATCCAGCAACAACTGAAGGACTCAAAAAATTAAAAGTCACATGGAGTGCCAAAAAATGAAGAGACGGAGGGTGTTCAGTGATGACGATTTTTGATGGCACAAATAATTGTATGTTTCACTACATGTTTATTTTACTTATTTTAGTTATGTCCATTCTGTGAATCAAATTTGGGAGAGATATTGCATTATTCCGCAATGTTGAACACGGTTTAAAAGCGAGGATATCCAATCATTATTTTTGGTGCTAATGATATCCAAGGGCTTTTTGCTGGAATTTCATGATCTATATTTTTAGCGTTGGACTTTGTCATCTTGACAGTTATCCGATTTCATAGGTTTGCCGTTGAAATTTCATAACTTTCGGCGTAAATAATGAACGTTCCAGACTTGCTACCAGAGCTGGAAAAATTCCACTGAAATTTTTTAATTCCAATTCCAAGTCCATAATAACTTGTTTCCCTTCAATCATATAATGTTTCAAAAAATCAAAGAATTCAATTCCGATAATTGCATGTCGAGTATAGTGTTCTTTGATAAATGTATTTAACCGTTTTTGTTCGTTTCTATCTAACCCATATGTGGTGTCCCTTATACTATCCCTCGTTGTTCCTGTGTGCCGTTCCCTGCGTCGTTTTTTCCTATGTATGGTTTTCATGTTCATAGTTTTCATATTTTCGTGCGTACATGTATATATTGTCACCGGTCAGCCTACGACCTTTTCGTTTCGTAAAACGAGATATTCACGAGATTATCTCGTGAAAAATGAAGAAAGTAAGCTACACGGTCAGCAAAGAATCAAACGCTGAGAGAGAGAGAGAGAGAGAGATATGAGATGCGAATAAATCTATTAATAAAACTGACAGAAGAAAGAAATGCAGTGTGCGAATAAGCGTGATACTGGTTGATGAAAGAAAAAACGACGTTAAAAATGATTATCGTGAAGTCCTGATTAATGGTCCATGATTAAAAAAGGAGATTAAAAATTCCGTGATAAGAACGAAATGTGGTTGGGTCGAAAGCTAACGAGCAGGGATTTAAAGGAAACTCTTTCAATTTTCAAAAGAACGTGGTTTTATCGTCAAGTCTCAAAAATTTGTATAAATTAGAAACGATGAGAAATTGACACAACAACAACACATATGACATCTTCAGTAGCAGTTAGAACAGGGTGTCCACCCTATCTGAGAAAAAAAATTCACGTAGGAATTATGGGTATGATGGAATAACTATCATTCCCACGGTCTAACGTTGACTACGCTATAATGGCGTTTCCGGTGTGATGGTCTATTTATAGAAGTGATGTGATGAATAACTCGTGACTTGCAAACCGCGTGGTAAGAACAGTAGACACAACAATCAGTTGTGAGACGGACGAACAGTTGTTTTGTGGTAAGTAAAAAAATGCTTCTGTAAAATTACAATGAGATATAAGTATCGGTTAATGCTATTCAAGTAATCTATGCAATGTTAAACATAAGACAGAAAGTTATTATTCCATAGAGTTGTTAACCTGTCCTATCAGTAGCATCATTTTACAAAAGATATTGATTCGGGTATGATGGAATATTTAGGTATGGGGAATAATGGAACAAATGTTCCATCTTACCTAAAATTTATAAATATGATATATTCTTATCCTAAAATGGATTATCGTTCTTATATGGCCACTATGACGTGTTTTATAACTGTATCTTGACAAATCGAGTTGTACATAAAATGTAAAAGTTAATAGCTCATATTAAGAGTTCATCTCGCTAAACAAATATTTTAGAAACTTTTAGCGGTTTTTCTTGGAAATCGCCCTAACAATCAGTTGTGAAGTACCGGTATTGATATTTTATGTTTAATAGCCTAATTGATTCAGCCATAAATTCATTATAATGGTTATCATATATTTTAAAACAAGTATTGTATTTAATAAGGCCCAACAGAAATTGTGTATCACTGTTCCATCATTACCCAACGTAAGTCAAGATCTTAAAAACATATTTTTATTGAACTATATATCATGCTTTTGGTATGATAAAATGTCCTTGAGCTTTCGCTACACTTACGCTTGTATACATAGCCTACAATTACATTATTCCGGCAATTTATTTTGATAAATTTTGTAGCTTTTGGTTATTGATGATATCTTAGACGCATGTAGGCCTATTTAAGTTGTCGTAGTTATAGATTGATAGTCCTTTGAATTTATTCATTCTTTCGAAATGCAAGCTGAAGTACGAAAATAATAGCATGCCATTTTACTTGATAAATTATAGTAATTCAATATAAAATATCAAAATTATAAAACATTGCGTCTAACATGAAGTAGACATATAGAAAACGAAAGCCTATCTTTTATTTCAGATGCCGCGCCTATACAAGCGTAAATCCGGACTCTACTCTAACCGCTTCAAGTGGGAATATGAACAATATCAGAAAGCTGCCGAGTAGCAATTAGAATAGTAACTTTATCATTCAAGGCAGCATCAGAAAAATACAATGTTTCCTAAGAACAAAAACCTTATTCCCGATGCTTTAAAGGAAACGAAAACTACCGGTCAGAAAAGGTCCGATTAAAACTACTCTAAAAATCAAAAATCAAGAATCAGAAACTTGTTGATCATATCATCAAGTCAGGTCATGATGTATGGTATTCAGCGACCCAATTAGGAGTGGCGTAGATTTCGTTAACTCGTAAGGGCATTCCTCATCGTTTCTGTAATGAAAAGAAAATTGCAGTGATGAAATGGTTTTACGGGTTTCTTGATAGACACAAAGAAATCTCAGTGCGAACGGCTGAAAAAACTCGCATTGCAAGACTAGCAGGGTTTTTCAACAGAGTTTCAAGTCAGAAAGTTTTTTCGATCTTCTTTGAAGCATCGATGTCTATTCACAAATTTTCTCCCTGAAAAAAAAGAGGAGGGGGGGGGAAAAAAAAAAACCAGGGGGGGGAAGCGAAAAAAGGAAAATATATATAATGTGGAGGGAAAGTGGCCTATCACACAGTTTCCAACTAGGTCAACTAAAATTGATTCAAAAAAAAGGATTCAAAACAAGTCGGCATTGTTGCCTTCGGTGAGAAAGGAGAAAACAACAACGAATAATATGCTGTTTTTACCGCATCCGGAAACGGTATTGTCCCCCCCAGCCATGATATTCACACGGAACATATATGGAAAGAATCTTTTGCTACGAAATTCCTCCCACGAGGGAACCTCTTGGTATGACATCACCTAATGGTTGGATTAGCAAGATGAACTATTTGTTCAATGGCTTCCAGCATTTTTATGTAGATCACACTCGTCCAACGTGAGAAACAAGAAGATTCTACTAATAAAGGACAATCATCACAGTCATTGCACAATTGAAGCAATTTGAGAAGGCAAGAGCAAATAAAAAACATCATCTTGTTGACTATACCGCACACACAGCACTCACAAGTTACAGCCTCTGGACAAGACCATTTTTTTCTTCTTTGAAGTCGAATTAAAAAAACCAAAAACAATGCACCAATTTCCTAATTAACAACCCAAGCAAACGACGAATACCCAATATGATGTTGCAGAACTGTTCTCTGCCGTAGTTATGTTAAAATCTTGTACAATGGATAAAAGCGGTGACAGGATTCAAACTCTTGGCGGTATAATATCCATCACAACCGTGGGGGGGGGGGGGGGGGGGGGGGGGTGTGGGGGGGGGGGGGGGGGGGGGGGGGGGGGGGGGGGGGGGGTGGGGGGGGGGGGGGGGGGGGGGGGATATCTTTGATGATGAAGATTTCGCACCAGCAAGTGTTTACTGAGCTAGTTACAGATGAGCGACACTAAATAAGTTAAGTGTTTAATTAAACAACTGGATTATATCGAATATTCTTCATTGCATTGTTGAGAGCATGATATACGTAAATCGTTGATGGCAATCATCCAGTAGTAGCATTTCAACGACCAACTCTTGTATGTAACTAATTGCACTCATTTTATTATCAGATACTGAGAATGTTTTCCACCGACAGTAGCGGAGTCGTCTGCCATGTTCTCGTCTGCACCTTCTGTCTGGATCCTGCCGGCCTTGTCTGCACCTCCTGCCATGGTCCGTCTGCACCTTCTCCGTTTGGCCTTGGTCTGCACCTCCTGCCAGGCTATTCCTGTCTGCACCCTTCTGTCGTGGCCTCGTCTGCCACCTTCTGTCGTGGCTCCGGTCTGCACCTCCTGCCATGGTGCTCGTTTCCCTGACACCTTCTGGCGTGGCCCTGTCATGCACCTCCTGCCATAGTCCTCGTCTGCACCTTCTGTCGTGGCCACTGTTCTGCACCTCCTGCCATGGTCTCAGTCTGCACTCTGGCGTGGCCCTGTCTGCACCTCCTAGCCATGGTTTTCGTCTGCACCTTCTGGTCGTGGCCCTGTACTGCACACTCCTGCCATGGTTTTCGTCTGCACCTTCTGTCGTGGCCCTGTCTGCACCTCCTGCCCATGGTCTTCGTCTTGCCCTTCTGTCGTGGCCCTGTCTGCACCTCCTGCCATGCGTCTCGTCTGCACCTTTCTAACCGTGGCCTTGTCTGCACCTCCTGCCATGCTTGCCTCGTTATGCACCTTCTAAAACCGTGGCCCTGTCTGCACCTCCTGACATCGTTCTCGTCTGCACCGTCTACCGATGGCCCTGTCTGCACCTCCTGACAATGTTCTCCGTCATGCACCTTCCGACCGTGCCCTGTCTGCACCTCCCTGCCATGTTCTCGTTTGCACCTTCCTACCGTGGCCCTGTCTGCCCCTTCTGCCAGAGCCTTCGTCTGCATCCTTCTGTCGTGGGCGCCACGGTCTGCACCTCCTGCCATGAGTCTCGTCTGCACCTTCTGGCCCGTGGCCACTGTTCTGCACTCCGGCCATGTTCTCGTTTGCACCTTCTACCGTGGCCCTGTCTGCACCTCCAGACATAGTCTCGGTCTGCACCTTCTAACGTGGCCCTGTCTGGCACCTCCTTGCCCTCTAGTCTCGTCTGCACCCTTCTACCGTGGCCCTGTCTGGCACCTCCCTGCCATTATCCTCGTCTCGCCACCTTCTCCCGTGGGGCCCAGTCTGAACCGCCTGTCGACGCTTTCTCGTGAATAGCGTACTGAACTGCAACCTTCTAAACCAGCCGCGGTATCATGGCTACGATCTATTACCTCATTCCGTCCGCAAATAGACCATTCTACTGATGGAAAGAGGAAACGACAGACTGGTAGGATACTCACTGATTATCAGAATGAAGAAGATTCTCAGGGTACATGTACTAGTAAGAAGAAGTGTGAAAAGCGCGGAAACCCAGCACCGAAACAGAGGAAGCAGAAAGTACCCCAAAAGGAGGAACCGGTACTTGTAGTCCTGCGGGGGTTTGTAGATGAATGCCTTTGTATCTTTTGGGGTGAGGCTTTATGAAGAACCTCCAACAGAAGATTGGATAAGATGCACTCGATGTGATGGTTGGTGCCATGAAAAATTGTGCGAATGAACGAACTTCTGAGTGACAGTTATATTTGTGACTTTTGTCAAAGAGAGAGAAGTAGCTAAAAGTTCTAATTCTTTGAGTAATCTTTTGTATAGTGTGTTTTAAGGGAACTGTTTATGTTAGAGACTACTATACAAGTTATTGATCTTATTGACCTCTAGACCATGCAAATTATATTGTTCGTTTTATACGGAAAACTTGTTTTTCTTTGAAAATCGAATTTATTTTCATTATTGTATAGGTCTAATTAAAATTCCATCTTACCCTTACAATTAATATCCATCGTACCCATACTAAGGGTATGAATGGAATGACTTTTACGTTTCAAAATTCCAAAAATAAGTGACAAAGATATAACATTTCATTCTACAAGAAGTTATCCTCAAGGGTTTATCCTCTCACCCAACGAGATTTTCAGTAAAAATTTGATTGCAATCGAATAAATAATTGTGGTTTTACAAGTATTTGAAAAAAATTGTTCCATCATACCCACAATTCCCCTACAATTCACGTACATGACAAAAAATTCACGTACCACTATTTCAGGCCTACTTGCCCGGCAAGCGACAGTTAGTTGAGTCAATATCATTCAAAAACACTACCCGCAGCAACTGCTCAAAGAAATGCAGTAATGAGATCTTTACAGCAGAAAGATAGCTCTTCAGAACTATCTTGTATACACACTGCACACATAATAATATCAGTGTATTCGAAGCCATCATTTCACAAATAAATGGTATTTTTTGGTCACTCAATAATTTCTTAAAGTACACCATAATTCACAGGCTATAAAAATCACAGGGGTAACAATAAATAAGAGTTATGTGTTTTTAGATTTCTAGAAGCAGATTAAAATTAAGACTATTTAGTGTGACCTATTCAAGGAGATAAACTATTTTATTTCTTTTAAAAACATTCAGGAATATAAACAATAGACTGAGTTCACCATAGCCAAAAATACTAAATCAATCTAAAAGTCTTCCCAAGTTTAGTCGGGCGCTTCCGTTGTGCACATAAAGTATGAGATTTCCGGCAGTCTCCTTCTCCATTCTCCCATTGCCTACATGTTCAGCCTCCCTTGCCTCACAATACACATGTATACATCTATTACAAAAAGTATAAAATAATTCAGGACACAAAGATGTCAAGACGCTGCTTAGCAGAATTTCACAAATTTTCATTGTCTGAACCCAGACCCGTTGTTAATAGCGGCTATATTATATGATCATATCTACATGTTTATGACTTTCTTTCTTGTAACATACTTTTTTGTAGAACCAAGTCAGAGTTGGTGCAAACGGAAGAAAAAAAATTTAGCACATGTAACAAGAATCAGTGAATATGAAGTAGGAGTAAATAGCAGTAAATACCACTATTTCAACGTTACTGAAATTCACGTACAATTCACGTACACCTTCGCATTTTCCCAAAATTCACGTACAATTCACGTACATACGTGAATTTCACGTATAGTGGACACCCTGTTAGAAGAACTCCGGGCTCTCGCGGTGTAACGTAACTACAGAAGTAACAACACCAAAGCCTGCCAGCGAACAACAACACAGCAGCGTATATACGGCAACACATCAGCGAGCGCGATTGAAGATTGACGGTATAAGTGACACTGATGTTTATGATATTAATTTGGTATAAGTGAGTCCGATCGAATTGAAATGAATTTAACATTAAGAAAGTGAACTGCAAGTGTAAAGTTTTTCTTTTATCGTTGCGTATCGTATCTATATAACTATAGTCTTAAAAATTAATATTGTTAATTGTTGTGATTGGAAGTTGAATAATAGTTCATGTAATTGAATAATTAATTATTAGAATAATTTGTTGACACTGTCTATATAATGATTTGAACTGACAGGGTTGCTGCCCTTTAATGCACCGTTAAGGTTGTTTTTCGCGTGTACAACAATTAAATTAATCTCCAATTTTTGTGCTTATCCTATCAAGAGCTAAATTCAGCAATTGCTATATTTTGATTAATTATCTTACTTGATAAATAACTAAATAACAGATTGAACAAAGATGATTGTCTTTTCATTGTCTGCTTAATCGCTGAAATAAAATTGTCCGGGGCTGTAGGCCCATAGAAGTCACAGAAAACACCAACAATATTCAACTATAGAATAAAGCTACCTCTGTCGATCTATCTCTCTCTCATCTCTGCGTGTAGTTAACACAACGACCGAGTACTGTGATTTCAATTTTTGTACAAATAGATTTATCACAGGTCTATAGAAAAAGTGGAATTGAGGTTTATCAAGGTCAATTCCAATTCCAATTCCAGTAGATTTCAATATCGTCAATTACAATTACAATTCCAATTCCGATGAAAAATGGAATTAATTCCGGATCGGAATTAATTCCAATTCCGACTTTTCCAACTCTGTTTGCTACAGTGGTGCTTTCATTATTTACTTGTCAGTTGAAATTTTAACGGTTAAAGTCAGAGAAATTCACTTCTGCCTCATAAAGTAGCAGGGACTTTATATTGCGCTACTTATAATAGCATTAACAGTAGCATAAAAACATTATTTATTGTCCAGAGCAAAAAAATTAAAAGTGATAACTTTATAGCATTTTTAACGCTATTCTATCCGGGACAGGCTGTAGCATTATTAGACTACAATTTTGTAGCTACATTAAACATATTTTTTCACCGGGTAATAATGTTGTAGATATTGCCAACATTGTTTTCTATCAATGTTTCAATTGACTTCAAGAATTTCTGATTCACTGAATGTGCAAGCATACTCAAAATTGAAGGGATATTGAGACTCATCTACTTCATATGATCTAGCTAGAAGTCACAATATCTAATCTATTCGTAGAGTATTTTCATTATTTCATAAAACACATCTATTTAATCATTCTTGTTTTAAGTTGTACAGGCTATAATTAATCGCATGCCGTGAATAATATTTTCCACGGCAAACAGATATGAAAATGTTTATCGATATATTGATCAATGGTAACCGAAAACTGACCAATCATGGGACGTCGTTGGTCAAATGAAAAATTCAAACCATTACCAATAGTTTTGCCGTTGTAAGTCGCGAACTGTCCTCCTTCATGCGGGGAAACATAAACGAATCGCATGCTATTCATCTGGCCTTTAATAAGAAAGTAAGTCTTCCAAGTTATGCCATTGCATATACTCGTCAAATGCCTTCACTGTCTTACAGAGTTTACAGAGTTTCTGTTAACAGTTCAGGCACATGACGGTATTCACCTGTCGAGATATTCGTATTTGCATTGATATCTGTATAGCCAGTAAGCAAACGGTTTAATGTTGAAGTGGAAAATTTTACAATACCTCCATTGATGGTCTCAATTTTGGAAAAAAAAAAAAAAACATTCAGTGGCGTGCTATAACCTTTCACATCACGCCATTGAGCTTTCGGGTTGGTTTTTCCACCGACTGTGGTGGGATTTTCGTGAAATAAACGAGTGGCACATGTTGGCACACTCCATCCAGATCGATTCTGACCGTTGGTTTGACTGGCACATTCATTTTTCAAGATGGCGGTGCCAACTTCACATCACCGCCAAATAGTGGTTTCGGGGGCTAATTTCTCCGCAAGTACGGCGTCTTAGGAGTAGAAACTTGCTGGCACAATGTTTTTGATGGTCTTCTATCTGTTGTGCGTGTTTCGTATGTTTTAATTGTGTATTTTGGAAAAAAATTTAGTGGCGGTGCCAACTTCACATCACCGCCATGTCGAACTTTCGAGCAGCAATTTTTCCTAAACTAGGGGGAATTCTTTCAAAATAGTGGGTGGCACATGCTGGCACACGCCAAATGCATCGATCTGTTAGGTTTATTTGAGTGGCACATTCCATTTTCAAGATGTCGGTGCTGATGGCGGTGCTAACTTCACACACGTATGAGGATGATGAAAAATTGACCTCTGCTGAAGGTCTCTTACCATTTCGCTAAGTATACTACAATAGAAGAAATAACATGAATTTAATTTCTGTAGTTACATTTCAAATCTAAAGTTCAATCTGCGTTCTGATAAGGCGAAAGTATCGATTACTTCTTCAACAGGAATTGAAATGTTCGGATGCTTGTGCATTAATGATATGATCACCTGCATCATTGCCCATGCCGCATCGTCTGCAGGTGAAGGATGAAAGTGGAAGTTTTAATAGGCTGGCAGTCAAAACTTTTTAGAAACTTTCAGAGATTCGCATAATTTAAGAACAATCGTAATGTGTTAATGGGCAACAAGTGCAACCTTTCAATATTTCATTAGTGAATTTTTTGACGAGGAACGTTATCAGCGGAACTGAAAAGCAATTTTACTACTACACAGATTCATAGGGGGCGGCCGCCCCTTTCGCCCCCCATTAAATACGCACCTGGAGGCGGACCATATTTTATGCTGTTGATAATTGAGTCTTATTTTTAATTTTTTTTAAATTAACTTTTAATCAATCATTTTATTATTATATCAGCGTTTTTATATTTGAAATTATCGAAAATTACGGGTTGCATGAAAAACACGGATTCGAACTGATGTTTAATAGCTTGGACACATAAATTTCTACTTTGCTATCTACATCAATTTACTGTGTTCATGCTGTGGAAATTATGGATATCTGTGCAGGGTAAAAAGTGGAACATATCCGAGGGCGCGAAGCGCATCAGATTATCTTCGAATTTATGCCAGACGGCACGTAGCCATCATTTCTATTCATGCCTTGTAGCTATCATGGATCGAAAAACACTTTTGGTGTGATACATTGGTCATGACAGCATTGAATATGATGGACATATGAAAACGGGGATTGTAAATGGGGAGTTGTAACTTCATTGAAATTGGTGGGCATGAATTGGAAATTTCCGATTTATCCCCGACAACCATGATAGAATGCTATAATGTGAAGGCTTGAAAGCACTATCATTAAGTCAGTTAGCTCTCTAAAGAAAGTTGTATGAATGCATGTGTGCACGTACATGAATATAAGTATTTGATATGTCTGCAAATACGGTACAGCATGTAGGCCTTTCACATGGCAGATTAAATCGGATAATTTATTTAATGAAGATTCTTTTCAGGTAAACTCATTGCCCTGCTAACATTAATAGATTTCAATATTCTATTACTTAGGAAAAATCATGAAATGTTGCGGAGGCCCTATTGTTCATATTTTAAGAGTTCCACATGTTCATATTTCAGCTATAAAGAACCCTTTCCGTTACAAAGGTCAGCGAAGTTTGCAGTTGCTGTGTGTAAACTGGAGTGGACATGATTCAGTCCTCAACAACTGTTAGCGTGAACAATGATTGATTGATTTGATATTGTAGGCTTTCCTTTTTTTATACTTCTAGAAATTATTTGTCAATCGAAGGAGGTTCTTGAATAATTTGGTTGAAGCTGTAATAATAGTCGCAAAATTCCTTGATAACTTCGTTTCGTGTTGAGGTTTAAAATTAATAAAAAAGAAATTGCATTTTTTGATCTCTATAAACTTACCTCCTATAATCTTAATGTAATATATGATAATAAAATGCATGTAGAGGTTTTGTTGCCTAAACAGGCTATTAATTATAACATGAGTTATGCTTTTTTTCTTCAATGTGCGCTGGCAACCCTGCAGAGGGCAGATGCTCTCAATTCTGTTGGAGGAGTTGGCTGATCTTCGTGATAGAGTCTATGTCCCATCACATCCCATAGGTGTTCAATTGGAGACAGGTCTCGACTTCGTGCAGGCCATTGCAACATTCAAAGGATGAATGATTCGACGTCTCCGTAACGACGTGAGGTCGAGCATTGTCATGCTGGAGAATTAGATCATGATCGTGGACAGTAGGAATGACGGCGGGAATAACTACGTATCTAAGATATTGTGTGGATTGCCGTCGATGATCACAGAGACTATACTATCCCGATCCTCCATATTCCAACCCTAATAGTCACAGTCGCCATAATGCCTGTCGTGCTCACAAATGCAGGCCGCCGACTAGCGTTCTTTTGCCATTCGCCGAACAATTCTCACTCCCCCATCGGAAAAATTGAGGCAAAATCGACGTTCGTCTGTCCACAGAACTCTGTCACATTCTGAACTCCAACTGAGATGATTAAGACACCAGTGCTTCCGACGACGCTTGTGAATTGTAGACAACGGAATCTGCTGAGGAGGTCGACACAGAGATAGAGACGCCCCATGCACGTTTCTATTAACCAGAGAGGCGAGAGGCTGGAAAAAATCTGTTCCACTATATCTTTACCACCACTTGTACATGAGATGTCAAGCGTGGTCGCCCACTTTCCTGCCGACGTCGGACGTGCCCGTCTGTCCAATAGCGACTGCATCAGCGTTCAACCGTTGATTTCGAGACGCTGATTGCAAATGCAGTCCAACGAATTGACTGGCTTCGAGATAGCCAACTCGGACAACTGCGGCATGTCAGTCTTTCACTCATTCAGACAGATAAACTCATGCGGCGGTCATTAGAAACTACGGCTGTGCGCGCTGCACCGGTGCAAATTTCGATCAAATTGATATTTTACTGCCTAGTTTCAAATACAATTAATCCAACTAGGAGAACATTATTCAATTATATTCATCATTTCGATTCATACCTTTCAATTGATCAATTCATTTTATCATTTTATCGCTTCTTTATCATGAAAATGAAAACTTTTGATAATCATGCCTGTATCATACAATTTCCGATGCATTTGCTGATGTTGAGAAAAAAAATAGTGACGAAAATTAGGCAATTCAATCAAGCTCATGATAAATCATTATGGTTCACGAAAGCTCAATGCCCGCGGCCTCTGAATTTCTGAATCTCATAGAGAGCATTTCGCACCCTACTGTTGCTCCTCCTGCTAAGATGAAAACTGTCTTAGTATTCCAGCGGCCAGCGATGAGTCCGAAAGATTTTTTGGTATCCAGTGGCATCATCACATCACAAACTTAAAGAGGCTGTTTGAAAGCCGAATAAAGTCGTGATGGAGAGAGTAAATAGGTGCAAGATCAGTACTGTCATTGTCCTTGTGCTACATGAAATCTACATTAATTCTGAAAAATTTGAAACTTGTAATGAAAAAGAGAGAGACCCTACTTTCAAGATTATGAAGTTTTAATTGACAATTACGCGACACTCTAGAGCGCTTTTCGCTTATAACTGAATAGGTGCTGCTTCAGTGTGCGATTTGGGCACAGCTCTATTAAAAACACATTGACAGTAGACAGAGTTTTGCTCATATCATGCCGATATATGTTTCAATACCGATCAAACTTCGACTGTTAACTACTAACTTTCGACTGAAATTTCAAATATCCCGCTCCAGATGATGAAGATATTTGAGCTGCGTTGCGTCTGTATCATAATCATAATGCTATCACGGAGATTGATCAACACCAAGCAGTCAATGACGCAACAATGCAATTACGGGCGCTATGCAGCAATGCAAACGAAGACGCAACAATGCAATCACGGAGATAAATCACGCAGCAGTTTTTAGGGTGTGGCTCTGGCGTCACAATCACTGACACTCTTATTATGAATAGAATCAGTATTATCAATACAATTGCAACCTCCTTGATGACAAAAGATGGCATGAGAAAGAACCTTGATTACCTTACACCAAAACGTGTTTTTCAAGTTCACTTGTGAGTTATGCGACATTTTACGTTGATTCAGTTCTTCAATCGAGTTCTTCACGTTCGCTGCAACGATCGTCGGTCTGCTATCAATGAGATACAAAATGACGCTTTCATACCATAAACGTATGAATTTATGGCAACAAATTTATGGTTATCATATTATGTGAATCCGCATGTACCTATTGATTTATTTGTTGATATTATGCATAGTATACCAATCCTACTGAATTATGCGCTCAGTCGCTCACTTAATTAGGGCTACTTATGTTTCACAGAAATATTTTTGTCTTCACACACTATTTTATCGGGCACCATTCCACTTAATCGCGGCTCGAATTTTCATTTAGTAATCGATATCTAATTTTCTGTCACCAGTCACCACAATAAAATTGAATCTTGAAATAAAGGTGTGGTCATGGGAACTGGTGGTGAAATTTGACGTTTGAATATGCCAGCAATGTGACATCATACTGAGTGGCCACAAGGGATTAGGCCTAGATGACAGAATAGACTGTGCAGTGATCCAGTCACGGGGGCATCAAAGGCGGAATATCATCGCTGCTGTGTGGGTTATATGAAGCGGGCATGCGAAATCTATACGAATATACCATTCTCAGGGTAGACATGTATTGTGAGGAATTCATAAGGTAGATGCGAAACACTTCTTATTTCACCATTTATCAAGGGTTTATTCAAGGTTTATTGGTGTATTTATTTCATTGATAGAATCCACCGAGGGAAAAGTTGATGATCCTTAGAGTTCTGAGCGTTAAAATTACAATTGAAATATCCTCATTATGTTGATCAATGAATTTTCATGCGCTGATCATCTGTTGTTGAGATTCGGTCACTGACATGAATAGAAGAAATGGTCCTGATTCTCTGAATCAACAACGAAATAGTACATTAACAATCTCTAGCGGTTGGGCATACCTCTGTCGGTCTGGGTTTGGCCTATTCAATGAGTATTTGAACCAAATCATAAGTCTGCCAGATCAAATCCATGAGCAATCGAGGAAGTGTGAGAAGAACTAAATATATTCTACTAATCCTATTTACCCTATTTACCTATATACCTTTATTTTCTTATAATCCTTCTTACCTGTATCCTGTGTTTCACATTTCTCGGTATGCAACTCACAGAAGCTGCAAGTGAGCATGTATTTTTATGAATTGCTTTGATTGCAGATGAGTTAAGTTAGAAATTGAAGTGCTTTAACTTGATTTTGGCGATGTTCCGGCTTGTTGGGGTGCCCGAAATTGTTTTCACATCCATGCCTCAATTTACGGCATTCACTGCTCTGATTAACAAACTAAAGCCAACTTAACAAACTAAGTTCTTGCCATCCATGTTGAATCTTTGATCTTCTGACTTAGTCAAATAGACTGAATTTTCTTTTTCTGTCATGATGTGTATGAATGCACCCTAATGGTTTCACACTTTCTTCTCCTTTTATTTGATCTGCTTGCTCTTAATAAAGTAGCCGTCTGAGTTGATGACAGAGACGTGACTCATCGTTCTTACCAGTGACTGGCAAATAGATAATATTATTGATAAATTTTCGTCTCGTTATGAACGACTTATATAGTGCGTAATGCTTACTGAACAGTAATCAACAGTTGCAAATGTAACTTGAAACTTCAACTTGAAACGTTGATGGTTACGCATGAATAATAAGGTTGGCGACATGGGTTGCACAGATTTCAAAGGTTGCCTTCATCTTGACCCTACGATGCAACATTGTGTGATGAATGTCAGCCGCCAATTAAACCAGGGTGTATATTTTTGATGGAGCTGTACGCACTGGAGACAAAAGTATCAACATCATGAAGTTCTTGCGTAGCTGCTGGGAAGTTTTCAAAAATCTTCCGTCACGACGGGCAGATTACCTGCACTATTCGGTGACAAAAGGTCCTAAAGTTCCGCCAAAATATTGTGCCACTCGTTGAATTGAAAATGTAGCTGTCGCTGAAAAAGTCGAGGAAATCCCAAATCTGGAGGCTTACGTCGAAAATGTCACGAAATTCAAGAAGGAACCTGATTCGAACTCGTACAAAACGATGAAGGAAATGTTGAAAGATACTCAACTGAAGGCAAGATTGTGCATCTTTGTTACGGTCGCCAAAGACTTGGAAATTTTTCTTGTCAGATTCCAAGCAGACAAGCCGATGGTACCGTTCTTGTTTGAAGCTTTTGAAATTATAGATACTCTCTTGAAGCGTTTCGTGAAGCCTAGTGTCATGAAAAATTGATCCACAGTTCAGAAATTGAGTATTCCGATGACTCAAGATAGCTTCAGGGACTTGAAGGACATTGACATTGGATTTGCTGCGAAATCCGCGATTCGAGCGTGTGGCTCGCGCATCTCTGACAAGCAAATAATCGATTTTCTTGAAGGCTTCCAGAGAATTTCTCAAGGGAATCTTTCTGAAGTTGCAGAAAAGGTGCCCGTTGAAGTATCCTCTAGTGCAAGGTTCTGCATGTCTGGATGGCCTCGGAAAGTGCGCGGAAATTCGTTCTTTTGGATCATGCACTGAATGAATTGGTTGCTAGCAAATGGATTTCGGGACTTGATGCTGATCAAGTGAAGCGTCAGTACGAAAGTGACTAAAAAAGAACAGAAAGTGACCCTTCTTCGATCGTTCAATGAAAGTGCTGATCGTCTCGACACCTTCCTGTTGCAATGCCTGCATGATGATTCCAACGGTTCCTCGCAATTTCCGCATCTTTTGAATTTCATAAGCACCATCTTGTGTCTGTCTCATGGCCAAAGCCTCTGTTGAGCGAGGTTTTTCTGTTCACAAAGATACTTTAGTAGAAAAATCAGAAAGAATTGTCCATCGTTTCCCAAAGGATCAGATCATCCAAGATCATACGAGAGCAAGGTCACAAAGAGGATGATCCTGTCAGCTAGAAACTCGGCTGCTCTCTATCGAGAAGCGAGAAAGGAGGAAGCGAAAAATTCTGCATCGTGTTCGAAAGAAAACCATGAACGAAAACGGAATAGTAGTTGAATAGAAATCAAAGAAAAAGAAGAGATGAAAAAGAAACTTTTGCTTGAAATTGACCAAATCGATGAAGATATAAACGTATTGAAAAAGTAATCACTCTGACATGTCTTAGCGCAATTATTTTTGCTTATTTTGTTTTAATCAGGTTGCTTTACACACAGGGTCGATTTTTTGCCAACTAAAACCAGTGGTTAAAATCACACACACCTACACACATAATGTGTCGATAATCACAGGATATCATTTTTCAAATCCTCTTGAACATTGGACGATAATTGATAAACTTAAATGTTGAATACCGTACCTTAATCAATTTTTATCACAGAGGCTAATATGAGAGTAACAAATCGACCCTTGTGCAGTGTAATATCCGTTCTTGCATTTTTATACTTCGTTAACAGGGTAGTCTTTTTTGCCATCTTGTTTTCTGCTTCCTAGAGCTGCATACCAAAAGGTCTGTAATTTTTATTAGTCAGTACTACTTTGTTATTCAGTTTAAATCATTTTTACGGGTTGTTTTTAATGACCGGTTTTGTATCACACAATCATGATGATTGTTATCAATATACGACCTACTGTGTTAAAATTATTTTATTTTACGTTCTATCTTTTCATGTACCGTGCATAACTAGGAGAACTACATGGATATTATCTGTTTCTATACTGATTTCCTTCCATCAATCGCACAGAAATGAATATATCTATGTATCATAACATGGAAACTACCTTGAATTGAGACTCGATCAAACCCAAAAGGCGACCTGGAATTTTTTTTGAGTTACCAGGAAAAACCTGGAAAAGTCAGGGAAAATGAAAATCCGAAACCGTTATGCACCCTGTAAACGCTGGAGCTCTGCGTCTAAGTCGTCAATTGACAAAAGTCCTGTATACTTCCCATCAAGGAGACTAACAGTGTGAAGTTATTCAGTAGCCCTCAGGTTTCCACATGATTATGGACGATCCCTAATAATGCATTGACGATTAGCGATTGAGTACTGTCATTGAGCACATGTGGAAAGTAGTGATGTGCCTACCAAATTTCGTGCTCATTATATTCATTTTTTGCATTGAAGAAATTTGTCCAGCCCAATTCGTCTCAAAGTTGGGAAAACACTGCTATAGATTTTAATGCTCTTGTATTGACAATGTTGACGATTTTCTGTTCAATACATGATGATTATACTTTGAAGATCTTTGGAGCCATCCGCAGAAGAGCTGTCCCTTGACAAGTAATAATTCAAAGATGGCTAATTTTTCAGTGAAATCTTATAAAAAAACTGAGTAATTGTGTAATGTGATAAGTATCTTTGCTTGGTTTATGACTTTTTGTAACAAAATAACAGTTTCTCAATATATATATTAATTCCTTTTTATATATATAATATATATTAATATATATTTTATAATTTATTTATTATTATTTATAATTATATATATAATTTCTAATATATATTAATTCCTTTTTCAGATGTGGCAGCGTCTACGGTTGATGCCATCGAAATATTTCCTCCAAATATGTCGAACTTATTCCACTGAAGTGCAACAGGAACTCATCAGTTTGACAGGACTTCAATCGAGTCATGCTTCGTTGCTCATCAAATCGAATTCTCATATGTTGGCCTCTGAATGGTCCAACTACATCAACAGATTAACAGATCTTGGATTCTCATCATCCGACCGAAACATCCTTCTTCGTCACAACGTCTCTGATATCACCAGCACTTTGTCCATTTCCAGGCTCAATAATGTTCTCCAACTCTTTTCTGCTTTGGATATCCAAAATCCTTGTGCTCTTCTTGCAAGGGATCCTTGGATTGCCATCAAAGATTCAGTAGAACTTGAAAAAACTATTAATTTTTTTGGAGAATTTTTAACGAAGGGGGAAGTGCGTCAACTTATTCGTCATCATCCTGTTGTTCTTAGTTTGACTGCTGATGACATCACTGCGCGCTTTCTCTATGTCATTATTGAGATGCAGATGTCCATCGAGGTAATGTCTACTCGTTGCATTTGGAGTGTCAGTCTGAAAACTCTCCGTGATCGTCATACGTTTCTCCTGCGCACTGGACAATACAAGTCAAAAACTGTCCGAAAACAGAGTGTGGTGAATCAGCGACAAACACTGAATCGATTTCTGTCCTGTAATTTAGAGAACTTTGTGGAGAAAGTTGCTGGTGTATCTATGGAGGAATGGCAGGCATTTTATAAAATGCAAAGAACTACTGAAACTATTTGGGATTTTGAATGAAAGATGCTTGTAGATCTCTGACTTCATCTTAAGATAAATTTACAGTCTGACCAAATGATAGGAGTTTGGTGAACAACGTGTGTTTAGAATTCTATGCATTATGACATGTAGTTGTTGGGAATGTGATCAAGTGTATTACATGTATATTAACATAACAGCATAGCTACACAGTGAAATACCTCTGCCTTTTCACGAGGTCGAACGGATGCTGTGTATCAATGCGCCTTATTCCTGGCACCACCTCGCCAGCTGGGAATCGAACCCAGCCCTGAAATGCTAACCCTGCCTGAAGAACACCAAGAACAGCGAAGCGCATTCTGCACCTTCGTGAACTGGTATTGGTGATCTTCATGCCGCGTTAGCATTTCGAGAACTGGGTTCGATTCCCAGTCCGCAAGCCATTTCCATAGTGGTGCCAGAAACAAGACACATTGATATATCTATTCGACCTCGCGAAAATCCAGGGATATTGAACTGTTATTCGATTCTCCGATCTCGCTATTGCTATTCAATGACCTATTGAAAAACTCTGGAAGTCGAATGATAGAGAGATTCTCTGATATCGCCGGGACTAGCGTTCATCATATGGATGATCCTTGCGTGTATATCAGTCGAATTTCAGGATGATGAGAAAATGATCGCTCACTTAAATAGAAATAAGGCAAATGTGTTCCAAAATGCAATCATTTACTTGTTCAGAGGAAAGCAAATTTCAATTCATGTACAACTAACATATTGGTACAATGAAGTCCAAAATTAATCATGTGTGACCTACTGAAAATTTCATTTTTTCAGTTATAAAAGATATGGGAACACTGTGTTTTATTTTTTGCATCTTATTTGCAGAAGGTGGCCAATCAAGTCACACCTTAATATTGAATATCTATTCTCCCACGCCACCATAGCCCGAAATGACAAGTCGAGTGGTCTAATCCACTTTATTGATGCTTTTGCTTAAGTATTCGCATTGCTGTGAAATTTTAAGAAATAAAAGTGAGCGTCCATGCGTACGAGAGAAAGCTATTCGTTAATAGCATGCTTCCTCTGATACCTATTCACCGAGTTACTAATAATGTTTATGAAGGAAAATGTTTTACTTTCAATGATTTTTAATGTGAAGGTATTTGAAATATACAAATGTGATATTTTCTTGTAAACTTTTGATACTGAGCGAAATGAATGAGTTTCAATAAAATGCTGATACAAATCGACTCATTGCTTTCTCCTATGGTGTGACGAAATGTACGAACTTTTTGATGTTATCTGTAGCAGTAGAAGAGGGAAATGATTATATTTTGTTGATTTATGTACTTGTACTTGTACTTCTTCTTTAAAGAGGAAGTATTACCCACTATAGGTTGTCAAAAAATTTTCAGACTCAACTGTCACGAAAGTAACGTTTTAGACTATTTGATATAAGTAACGTTGAAATTCTTTGATAATCACTCCAATACCAGTTCGTAAGCTTACTTTATGTATGTCAAATTAAGATAATGCAGCCTGGATGTATGTACTTAGAATTTCGGTAAAATATGCTGAGATGCACGAATGTTGTATGGATTTATATCAAAAGAAACTACTGATAGCAGTGATGAGGGCGTGTTTACAATGTTAGGATAATTCTTGGAGGCTTATTGACATGATGGCGATCGTTTTGGTATTGATTCTCTCTCTTCAAGATGCATGGGATCATTTCCAGCAAACCAAAGGATTGGGAATGGAAAATATTCTTTGCCTAGTATTTACATGGAATACGTGAGGAGCATGGTTATTCAGAAATGCGGCTCCAATAA
The DNA here is from genome assembly GCA_907163375.1 of Prostheceraeus crozeri. Taxonomy (NCBI): domain Eukaryota; kingdom Metazoa; phylum Platyhelminthes; order Polycladida; family Euryleptidae; genus Prostheceraeus; species Prostheceraeus crozeri. The sequence goes on from CAJQUW010016144.1 coordinate 21,145, forward strand.
CTTATGGAAGAGATACATTGAAGTTTTCTGTTTGTGATCATCTAACTTAATACTTGGGTAAACTTATGCCACCCAATAAATTAAAAAAAAACAAAAAAAAATAATTAAAATTAAGCAAACGTGGCGAGCAGTGTGAACTCAAGTATTCAGCCCACTATAGAGAGACCGGACTTAGAAGGACTCTTCTGTTTCTGTCTCAAGATAGCTTATTTCAATCAAAGTATAATTCTGTGACTCAATCATGAATTGGAATTCTTATTGCCCAATCTCTTTGAAGCGTGAAATCAAAGTAGCTGAATTTCGTTCAAATGAATTAACTAAACAATTTTTAATCGATATAATACGGAGAAGATCTATGAGGAATGTTTTCCTCGGCTGCTCTTCGATGGCAATATTCGCTCGTACATTTTTTATTTTGCACTTGTTTTGTACAAAACAAATCTCGATATCATTGATTCAAAGAATATCGATTTCCGATGCAGTTTACCCATGGTTCAATGGTGGTTCTCTTCAATGAAAAGGATCTCCCCCGTCGGAAACTGGCTCGGCGCGCATGATGGCAGATTTTGCCGTCTGTCTGAAACTCCAAGTGCATGCCATCAGAAGAATGAAGCCTAGCACATTCGGTGAGAGCCTTGTCAGCAAGCATATGTAGGCCAAACTCAGCGAACTGTCAAGTCAGGTGTGAACCATCACGTGTTTCTACAATCTGACTCAGCAGTGCGTAGCCGCTTTCTTAGAAGCCATACTTACTTATCGATCCAAATCAGTGGAAAATGTTGCAATTTGGAAAATAGATTATCAAAATCTCGGAATTAGGAAGTCATAACTGAGAGTGGTCGCCCTCCTAACGTGTGTCTGCGAGAGATAGGGACCTGTAGCATCTTAGATTCCGCGGAGCGAAGTCTTCTTCGGCTTTCAATGGATGACACTTCCGTTAATGCAGCTGACAAGTACTGCGGCGCACTTTCTTGAAAGCAGAGGAAAGTTAGGATGTTGAGTCTTCTCTCTATCCTTCCTTGGATCGGCAGCCAAGCTCACAAAGTAGTGGAGAAACGTGGAGATTCGGACGAACATTGTAGACGATCCGAACCACGGCATTGATGACCCTTTGCAGGCGAGTTAATGCGGATGATGGTAGACCACAATAGCATGAAATGCAATCATCTACTCTGGAAAGCACAAGTGAGTGCATCAGAGTCTTTGTATCAACAAGAGTCAGATATCCACGTATAGATCGAATGCGCCTCATAACTTCAAAGCAAGATGAAACAGTGGAAACAATATTGCTGCATGCCTCATGCTGAGTTCGGAATCGATGATAACACCCACACATTGAAGATTTGTCGCAGGGGCTATCATGATTCAACAGACGGAAAACAGCTGCGCGTCTTGGTGGATTTGAACCACCGACCTCTGGCATACTAGGCCAATACTCTACCAACTGAGCTATCGATGAGCGACAGAAGTCCTCAATTGAAGGATCCGCGATATCGAATCAGACAGCTTCATCCCCTAAGAGAACATAGCATCAACCGTCAAGCCAAACTGCTGAAGCAAGATATCAGTAGTTCAAGGCAGCATTGTACTTTGATTGCGATCATCATCATCATCAACATTTTATTAGCCATGGCAAATATATGCCGTTAGAAAGATGTACAACTACAAGACTGCTTGGATTCACTACAGCGCGAATGCACGTGTTAAATAATGTTGAAAATAGTACTGATAGGAAGAACTTATCAACATACAAATACTATACAGTTCACACATTACATTATTGAGCAAAGACACTGGATACACACACAGAGTTAAGACTGATTCGGAAAATTACACAAAACATGTGAGGCAAGGGATTTCAGGTGGGTTTGAAAAGCTGACAGGGAACATAATTGTAGGGATGAGTGGGGAAGAATGTTTATAATGCCACTTGTGAGGGATAAAGGTGCCCGCCGAAATCGCTCGGATGGCGGATTAGTGGGCTGCATATTTTTAGGCAGCTCATAGTAGGTTTGTCTGAGGTTGTAATTGAGCTGACGTTGTAAGGGTTTATATAAGAGAAAAGCACGGGGACAAATATCGTTAATCATTTTATAGGCTGTGCTTGCAATGATACGAGCACGACGAACAGACGGCAGCTCGAGCTTAACCTCATCATAATGAGTCCGACCGAGATGGGTACGGAGAGGCAAGCGCAAAATATATCTGATGGCTCTGTTTTGTAGAGATTCAAGCCTGTCGGACAGTACTTTGCCAATTCCAGCGAAGGCGAGGGATCCATATTCCAGGTGTGGCCGAATGTATGTCTTGTATAGTTGAATGAGGAGATCTTTACAGTAGGGAATGTTGGAGCACAAAATACGAAACGCGTAGAGTTCTCTGTTTATTTTGGAGCATATATGCTTGACGTGATTTTCATACTTCAGGTTATTTGTAACAACAATACCAAGATGCATGTGGATTTGAGAGAAAGAAATGAGTTTGTTTTCGAAGGTTATTCCTTGCGGAGTGGGTCTTTTCTTGGCCTTGGAGATTAGCATAGATACAGTTTTTGTGGTGTTGAACTTCATACTCCATATTTTGGACCATGCAAGAATGTCTTGAAGAGATTTGTTGACGTACGCAACTGCCATGACAGGATCAGTATGGGAAGCATATATTAATGAATCATCCGCGTATGCCATACACTCAACAGGCGGAGAGTTTTCGAAGGGTTTGGAATTAACGGCCTTTATGAGAGAGTTAATGAATAGGGTAAAGAGGGTGGGTGCTAAGATTGCACATGCTCGCAGAATCAGATGGAAGCGACGGTTGGAGGTGGCACACCACATCGCTTTTGATTTTAGTGGATAAGATTTGTCTGCAAGATCTCACTGCTATTCGATGCATTGAAATCTCGTCAAATCTTCATTACTGACGCTTGATTAAGGCGTATCGCCGAAACGTCAATGCCGACAATGCCAAACTGTTCCTAGATATCAATACGAAAACCAATGCCAGCCAGATATTTATGCACATTTTTGTTTTAGTAGAACAGCACTCGGTTTTGAAATTTGGCCGTTGACAGTTACAAAGCAGCCAGCTGAATTTGTCTAGTTCTTACCAGAAGTTCGAGATGCAATTTGCTCAACTTTATGCCATTTACCTTATTTCTGCTGATAACTTAGTCTCACATATACGATGTTAAGTGAAATTGTTCCCCATGGCTTAATACTGGCCACCCCGGCCGGTATTAGGGCATCTAAATTGATACCTTGCATGATCCGAAGGAATAAGTCACGGTTGCCTGTTGGGATACACGCATCAGAGCCGCATCTCATTTGGTGACAATGCCTGTACAAGTGGAAATTTTTACATCTCCAATGATGACGAAAGCAGTGACGCAGTTCCGTGTTCAAATAGGCTTATAGTCATCGATGATTATTTTATCTTAGAGGTCGAATCGGAGAAGAAGGCAGCATGGATGTTTGTTGCTAAAGTCACCTCAGTGAGCAATGATGATGTAGCGATAGTTTTCCTGAAACGGAGCGTGTCCTTACTTCACATGATGTCGACTTCGTCAAGAAAACTGAAGTCGTCAATATTCTCCCAAAACCTCTGCCGTCTGGGGTTACCAGACGAACAGCAGAGCTTTTGATTTTTTCCACTGACATTGAGGTGTTCAGGGTTTAATTGACGATATAATAGTACCAAATGTACATGTATTTCGATTGATGGAAGTTTCCAATTTTATTTTTGCTTGATTGTGATTTCATACATCCAATCATAAAATAGTTTCCAGTCACAATTTTCGCATTTCCTTGGTAAAAGTGGAGAATTTGATAAAATTTATTCGAAGCACAGCAAGAATGAATTATACATAACACTGATTTCATATTTCCAGCTTACAGTCATAGATCCAGCTACTACCTCTAAAGAATCATTGTGGCCGATAAAAGGGCACCGCATAGCCGGTATTAAGGCGCAGAGGCTGGTGTTAGGGCACGTGGATTTTGAAAAACATTAGTCTTTTGTAGATGTAATATAATAATTGGGAAAACAATACTTAGTGGGGAAGTAGTGAAAAATATGCGGTGCATGATAAGATGGTTGTTTTTGAAATTTACGCATATAATGGAGACATTAGGAGTGATTTTATTAAGGGGGCCGGTATTCGGGCAGCTTCCCCTATCTTATATAATGATAATTTAACCGCCGATCTCAAATCCATCCTTCCGTCAGGCGTCATCCGGGTGCGTGGAACATATTGATCTGCGCAAGGTGTTCATCATCTTCAAAGATATAACGCAGCCTTTTAGTTGTAAACTTGATTTGATTTCACTTTGTTGGACGTCACAGAAGGCTTCGTTGTAAACTTCTACATATGAGGGTTTCAATGAGGACCTTCAGATACTTTTTTGGGTAGATTGTTACGGACACGTTTGAGGCAGCATTACGAGCCGTGCGGATCTGAATTATATTCTATTGAGGTAAGAAAATCATGAGTCTGGCAAGACTTTATAAAAATGTCATTAATATTTTGAGATAATAAAAATAACAATTTCAATCACATTTGTTCTTTTGCACAAAACACTTGAGTATTTTTATAAAAAGGAAGTCAAAGAATTTTCTCTTAATTCAGACAATGGCACATTTCTTTTTCTTCTGTCGTGGCACGTGCTGGATAGCTGCTGCAATTGCGATATCAAACACCGTCTTCAGTCCTTCATGAGTTTTCGCTGAGCACTCAATGTATTTCACAGCATCGATTTCGAACGATTTTGTAAAACCCTCGGAACTCGTAACATATTTTGGAAGACCACTCTCCGTTTCCTCTATTCCTTCATTACTAGATTCGCGTAAATCCAATTTTGTGCCAACAAGAACAATGGGAACATCTGGCAGCCAGTGCCGAACTTCTTGATGCCAGAATGGCAAATTGTCAAACGATTCACGACAAAGTAGAGAAAAGCATATCATGCAAACATCACCTCCAAGATAGGCCAACGGACGCAGTCGATGAGAATGATCACCTGGTGTGTCGAAGATGGTGAAATCTAGTGGCTCACCATTCACTACCACCGCAGTACGATAATCCTCATGTACGCATGGTATGTAATCTTCAGGGAAGGTACTTGTTTCGTATGAACAAATGAGAGAAGTCTTTCCAACTCCTCTATCTCCAACGATGACGCATTTTATTGGCCTCATATCTAGGCTGAAGTCGGGTTATCGCACGAAGTGAAAACGATGCGAAGGAATGATGATGATGAAAAAATGTCCAACACTCAATTTCATTTACCAGTGGTCACAAGCAGGAGGAACGGCGAGAAACTGTCGCAGACTCAATTTCATTCTCCAGTGGTCATGAAGAACGATTAGTGTACTGTACTTGTAGCAATACGACTGTGTATATCACACAGCATTGCATCCAACCAACACGCCAAGCGGAGTGACGCTTATTGAATTGCAATATGCCAGTCTGTGACATATATCGTTCAGAGTGAAAATGTTCCTAAAATTAGAATCACGTTGAGCGGTGAGGAAAATAGATTGTTGCGTAGAATCTGTGGCGTAGAACGGGGTGAATTCATTGATATAGAGGGAAATCTCGGACTTTCCCTAAAGTTGACTGGTCTCCACCGATAAACGCAGCTGTTGGGTTGCATTCTCGCTTGAAACTTAACGAAGTTGGTACTTCTAATCTTTTCCCCCCACATTTTTCAAGTTCTCCAAAATCATCAAATTTCGCCAAAGTTAGCAGTCACAGTGGGTTTAGAACAGACTTGATCTGTCATTGAATGACAGTACAACACCACTGAGAAGTCTTACTTGAACCCTGGGATGAAGGATTGGTCCCTTGGATTCTCAGTTAGAATACAAGGTACAGCTGTGATCATGAACTTCGTGTGATTGTTGTCTACAGACAAATGACGAGCAGTTGTCTGATTCTAAGGCTGTAAATGTTCTACAAGTCAGATAAGAGGAGTTTTACACACTCAACGCCATGCGACGTTAGTGAGAAGAGGACAACACACGACAACAGTGTCAACAACAGAAATGTGAGGGGGGGAGGGAAGATTTGAAGTACCATGAAGTTTAATCCAGGTCATCACATTCTTGTAATTCATGATCAATACTGATGAAATTCATCATTACTGTTGTATATTCACGGTTGGTATATATCATCACGTTAATAATGTAGAGATAACTTTCTATTCTTACATCAAAAGACTGTGAATCATAACAACTCCTAAACATAAATCATGCCGTTCTTCATTCATGCAAATGCCAAATGCAAAATTATGGAGATGAAATCATTCTAACTACACTATTAGTGGCGGAAAAGAATAATTTTATCCAGCCTGCGAAGAACTGTCTTTTATCATGGATCGCCTACTCATTGATGACACGTCGAGCAAGTTTTAGGGCGTGATTATCTTCTTCAGGTGTCACATCCCATTAATTTCCATTGATTTCATGAGACCAATTATACACCTGACTTCTGAACAATTTATGGACATCTGACTCAATGCGGAGGTCTGCGAATCGAGAAACAGTCAGAGATATTTGGGCATATAACAGCGAAGAACTTCTTCTGCGGCTTCAATTGAGTTGTTTACGGCATGAGATGGGATGAACAAGCCGCCACAATATTTTCTACATATGAGAGCTATTTCCACAATCTGGCAGGTAATTCACAGACTGAATAAAGGAATCTTTGCCAAATATTTCTGCTAATATTTTAGGAGACTACTCGGACACGGAATGGGTAAAAGAACAGGGAGCTCATACAGTCATGTTTTTTCAAACTTAACAAGAATATCAATATTTTGTGACCTATCAACAACATATTGAAAATTATGATTTTTCATACTTTTTGAGAAATGGAGTGAAAATATAGCATAAACTACACATTAAATTCTTAAGTACCTACAACAAGATTGGACCTTGGGTTTTGGGTCGACCTTGGGTAAGTGATACAAAACTTGGGTTTTCTATTCATGCTGAATATATACAGATGAAGTTACAAAAATTATTATTTTGATTTGAATGTTAAGAGAGCCACAGGATAAGAGCATAAAGTTCTGATATTCTATCAAATTTCCTCTCAATTCACAGAATATTTCAAAAATGAAATACTTGTGATTATTAGCTATTTCATTCTGGGCTTGACAATACCGCGCATTGAAAGTTCATACATATTGTATCTATATAGATAAAGATTTAGTGGAGAACGGTCCACATTCCACGAATCAACATTACTCCGTTAATTGTGCTTGTAAAAATGATATTACGTTTTACTGAATCAGGACGTTTTTCAACTGGTCCCTCGTCCCGTTTCCTTGACCACATCAGAGATGGAAACCAGCCGCCGGACCGGACCGGCCTGTGTTTCAGGCTGGCACAGGCCGGCTTTTACTTTTTACTGTTAGTGTCTTGCAAAAGTATCAGACAGTTATTCTAGATTGCAAAAAGGCTGTTAACAGAGAAAGTCTGTATTTTCATTTCATTGTTGCTGAAATTTCATCTACCACTTGATGCAAAATTCTGCGCATCGGTATTGTTTTAATACTGTTCTTCGTTTTCAAATAGATACTTAGCATGCAGTAATACATTTTTTCACCCAAGAATTTTGATTTTCAGCTAACAATGCCTGACGGGTAAACTGCTTTCACAATAAATCCTGTTGATAGCGTAGCCTACATCCATTTCCAATTAATGAAAATGATATTTCGTGATTATCGAGCGGGTAATCAAAAAGAATACTTGTTATGTGCAATCAATTATCGGTGGGGGCAGTGCCAAGAACAACAGCGATTTCGTATAGCAGAAGTAAATGTATTTACTATGTGATCACTTAACAGCGTTCTTCAGTATCTTGTAGGCCTACTTTGATATTGAATAATTTTGAAAGGCCAAATATTATAGTTCGGCAGCCAGAACGAGTTTCTGCAGGGAACGAGGCCGAAAGTGAGACTTTCACAGAATGATGTACATCCTATGCCTACTACGAATCGGTGCGTCTGCCGAGTTCTAGTGAGTTCCTCTTCTTGTCAGACAAGATTAAAGAAAAACATGTAAATCCAATGGGACGCAGTTTGCAGTTTTTGCCTAAAATGAAAATTTTTTTATGTTTTCTCTGATTAAACGAAAAGTACTAAGCCCAGAGTCATAATTTTTGGCATGGAATGTCTTAGGGTTATTTTCTTTCATGTTCATACATCCCTGTCTATATAGCTAACCGCATTTAGATTTGGCGCGCCTCTTAATGTCGGTAAACACAAACATTTTGAGCTACTTTATCTACATTCAACCACATTCTCACATACATTGTCGATTAGATGCATGAAAAGCCCATGCACATCATTGGAAATGACTTGAATACATTCCACGTCAAAAATTATGACTCTGGGCTTAGTAGGTAGAGAAAAAATAGAAAATTTCAGTTTAGCCAAAAACTGCAAACTGCGTCCGATTGGATTTACATGTGTTTTTCGTTGATCATGTCTGACAAGAAGAGGAACTCACTGGAACTGGGCAGACGTGCCGATTCGTACTAGGCGTAGGGTGTACATCAATCTGTGAAAGTCTCATGGTCGGCCTCGTTCTCTGCAGAAACTCGTTTTGGCTGCCGTACTATTAGCCTCATCAGCATTTTAGTGACTTGCTACCGGTTCGAAACTGGTCTGAAGTTGGCTTGTTGCCCGAAGGTTTCGTCCGATTTCCATCTCTGTTCCACGTATTAACATTACTCTCTCCATTGCTTGCAAAAATGGTTTCATTTTACTCATCCAAGACGTTTTTCAACAGGTCCCTCATCGTCTCGTTTCCTTGCCATGCGTCTGCAGGCAGCTGCTGTCTCGTTTGGTCACAGTTCGTTCTTTGTATACTTCACCGAAGCTGTGTGGGAATGGTGAGTATGTCACTTACTTCATCAGTAGGATTTTGTTTTCATTGGAATAAGTGGTACACGTTATCAATGTTAATTTCATAAAGTATTTCTGAAATGCTGTCAATGTCATGCATTTATACAGAATTACATTGACATATTTACATTTGACGATATTTTGAAAATGAATAGTAAACTCCTAGTATTCTGATCTGGCGACCGATTGATCAAATGAATGGGCCTACGTCTCTGGCAGTGGTGGGCAGCGACATATTGGGTGGCCCGCCACTGCTTCTCATATCTAAAGCGGCCCGCGGACCTTATTTCAATCGATGATGTGAAAATGACTCACTCAGACTTCGACCATTTGGAGGTGTATCTAAGGGTGTGGGATCCACTTAAGAATTTGCAAAACCATTAATTAACAACTAAATGATGGCACAAAAAAAAACAAAAATTCACATTCGAATTACAATTGATGGTCAGGAACAGGAGGCTGTTACTAATGGTCATGGTGAAAATTCACTTTCTCTCCTTTATATTTATTGAGCGATGGTAAGTTAAAATAAGTATAAGCAGTAAAATGCCAACGCTTCGTGCCACTGACACTTCGATGGGCCGACTTCTGTACAACAGTATTTGATGACCCACATTAAATATGGAAGCAAAGGAACTGAGTTCAAGTACCGCGTAGTTAGAAATTTGGGAGCTCGTATTTGCGGTTAATGGCTGGTGCAAGAGATTTAATCAATCGAGCTTCAGTCAGTCTGCAGTCCACTGCGCTATGACTTTTGTCCAAGATATCGATGTCGAAGTGAGAGATGGAAATGTCACTGAACTGGTGCACTTTTATGCCGTGTTCGTAAAGGGCATTTCTTTTGTTCTTATTGATTAAATCTCTTCTATGCTCATTATAGCGTTTGGTAAATGGGCGGTTAGTTTGACCTATATAAAAATCATCACATAAATTACATTTCAGCTTATAAACTAAAAACTGGTCACCACAAGAATAGTTTGTGGTAAAAGAGAGCAGAGATGACAAGAATTGTGTTTCTTATTATTACGATTTCTTATATTGATAACTGTCTCCAAAGTGGGACCAGGTTTGATGATGATTTTGTTTAGCAAGCTTATTTAATTTTCTGTTGCAGCTATCACTAGCAAAGTTTATAGTGAAAGGAACAAATATTTTTTTATTTATGTCACGATTCGAAAAGCCATTTTGTCTAAATCCATCTACATTCGAATTATCCAACCATGCTCCTTTCGTAATACTGCTGTTTTGTAAAATTGGTGGCCCGCGAGCCGTTTCGCGGGCCATTCCCTGTGGCCCGCTATTCCAACTGCCCACCACTGGCCTACGGCATGTACACCAGCAGAAAAAGCAAAAGCATCATCAGTGGGAAGTGTTGCACTTCTTTGTGGTAGCTGCAATATTTGCTGTAGAAATTCTCAGAGTGCTTCTCACACATGTACTACCAAACATTTTCTCGTGCTGTTTTTTGATTCTTGTGTTCGCATTTCGATTCGTTTAGTCCTCTATAGAAATCAATGATAGTTTCATTTTGATCTTCGCCTTTCCGAGTCTGCTAACTTAATATCAATGAGCTCCAATGCATATCATATGGGGCAGTTTCGATTTCAACCGAAAAGAGATCTGTAAATAGTTGAGATTCAAAGTCATCTCTGATCTGGAAGCGTCTGTCCGACGCAACCGCTTTATGTCATGAGCAATCCGAGCACATGCATTATCACCATAGAGTAAGTTTTTTTAAGTAGAGTGATAACTCAGCATTTGTTGAATCCCCTTACAGTTTCGATTTCATTATATGAACAAGAGTCGAGACCAGGGCGACGCAGTAACACCTGTGAGATATGCATTTTTTTACTGTTACGGGTTATTATTTTCTTAATATTCCCAAAACATATGATTGAAAAATGTAAATGAAAAATGTGGATAAATTATATTGTGAAAATAAATAATTGGTGCAAACAGTCCTTACAAGGACAGATGGTACGTTCACAGTTATAAGACAGTCACAGCACCAACAGAGTCTCCAGATTCTTCCAGGACCACAAGCCGTGGTGATCACGTCCGCAGCAGTTCGATGATAGTTCGCACATAGAAGATAGGCTGAAACACCATCAATGGCTCTCGCCGACAACTTCGCTTGGAGAGACCAGAATGGGCTAGCGGGCGTTGTTCATGCCGCGTTAAATACGTCTGTGAAGATTCGCTCACGGTCAGCTACCAATTGTTTGGTCATCCATTGTCTGATGACATGACATGTCTGTTGTCAGTCATGTACCGTAGATAGCTGACAAGCTGGACTTTTGTATGACATTGGAACTTGAAATGCATGCCGCGGAAAAGTTATTGCTCTATCAATGGAATGGAGATTGTTCTCACAAAACAATAAAATGCATAATAAATGCATAATAAAGCAAGAAGACAAACTGCCTAGCACACAACATTACACTTTTGGAGAAATGTAAGCGAATTTGACTGATAATGATAGAATAAAGAATAGTATTCTGCAAATCCTCCATGACAACTGGGAGAGGTAATATAGTTTGTTAAATTAGCAATTCCATGGGTTGCCATTACTGAAAGCTGAACTTTATTATAATAAGATAATTTTCTGAAGTGATCATATCACAAGCTGCCACCGAAAGAGCAAAACATCATCATCAAGGTGCCTGATCATGATTAACTTAAAAAGATTCAAATGTACCCATATTGATAATTCAGATTCAAGAAATGACGTCTTGTGAATCATTAAGTCATACTGCTGAAAATTGAATTAAAAACGTGACATATTATATCCAAGAAGCCCTCAAAAAGTTCTCGACTTTTCCTTGAAGACTTGCAGGGTTTATGAAATTTCCTAAATCATCAGCTTAATTTCCGCTTAATTAATATGCTTGTTAGCAAACATTCATTTCTTTTGATATCCAATTTGTTTCATGCTACTTATAAAGGGGCTTCATGTCGGTAGTATATAAAGTTGCCAAAATCTTTTTTTAATAATTTAAATAATTTTTTAGACCGCAGTAACGTAATCTCCGCGAAAACTGAATCTTTTGATATAAAAATTTTCACTGTATACAGATACTCAAAGATATTTAATTGTTTAAAAGGTCTGGATGAGAAATAGATGCCTAAATTTGAACCCATTTTAGTACGGTCCTTATCGTGGCAAAAAAAGCATTACGGCAATGGTGCGAAATGCTGTTTTGTCGGCTGTGCGATGTGCGATGCGACAAAAAGCTTTAGAAATGGCATATGATATAAAGCATAATTCACTGATACTACATGGCAGGTTTCAAGAATATTCATTCAGTAGTTTCTCCGAAAAAATTGTTGAAGATAAGAAAGGTAATATAGCAATTTAATGCAGTACTATCAATCCAAGTGGAAGAAAAAAAATATTCACTTGAAGACTGATGGGGCATCAATTGATAAGCACCTGTAGAATTCATGACTATTAACAATTTCAGTGAGAATCCGAATATAACATGGAGAATTGGCTATTAAGGGCTCACCCATGTCAACAACGCTCTTCGAGTTATTCACCAGGCTGAAATTACAATGTGGATCTATGTTTTGAAAATTATTAACAGATGGCATTTTAGGGCCAACTGGAATCGATCATCACATGTCTTTCTATGTCAAAGATGTTGTCAATGTGCACTGTATAATATACGCAGTATATGTTGTTTGTTTTTATTTGCTTAAGCCAATTTTGTATCAAATTTTTTGATAGTTCATATTTATTTTTTCTGTAATTTCAGAATTTCAGATTTTTTGATGTAATTTCTTACCACAAAATTCCATATACACGTTAGATTATTGCCAAGCTTGGCAATCGCGTCTGGTTTTCATTTGTATTATTCCTGCGCACTTCAGATCTAATAATCAACTGACATCAAATAATGCAACAAAGTCTATTTAAAAGAATTGCATCAGCAGTACTCTTATTTACAACTGCGTTTCGCAAAACATCTGAAAAAGTAGGATGTTAAACTAGGCCTTACTTGTTGCAATTTTGACGTTGTTTTTAGACATACATGTATATAAAAATGTCTTGATTTATTATCAAAATGCGTTTTAGTTCTGCAATTACTAAAAAGAGGCAATGAAAACGGATATTTGTTGTTCTCTTACAAATCTTTTCAAATTCATGCAATATCAGCTGATTTCTCAGACTTCGTTGCACACAAGGTAAAAACACGTCTATTTCCTATCTAGCCCTTTATAATATTAAATATCTTTGCAGATACTTTTTGTGTCGATACTAGGGGTCGCATTACCGGGGTATTTTTGGAAAACCGGTAATTACCGGTTTTCTGATAATTAATATTGTATCTAACAAGGCAGAGAAAATACTAATTACATGTACATGTACGTTAGAAGGACCTACCGACGCACTTCATTACTTTCTTGCATTCCTTGCACTGTGCATGTTGACCCGGTTTGCCCCCAGAATCTTCCCGATCATAGAATCGCCAAATGCCGTCGGTTTTGAAGCTCGTAAATTTCATGACGTTCGAAAAACACAAAAAAGCAGTGCTCAGTAATGCTGTCCTTAAGGCGAACTGCCGTAAGCATTGAAAACGTCATCCGTTTGACCTCATTCGCTGTACAGAAGTCACGTGAACTGAATCAATACTCCCAAAGGCTTGCGTTTCGGACTGTCATTGGTAATTCTCCTTTTTCCTGCATGCGCTAGCTGCAATCAGGTTGAAAATTGTCAGACGCCGCATTGTATGAAGCGTATGCCAACCGCCTTCCATTGTATGAGATCATAAGACCACAGAAATCCGACCTGATGTGACTGCCTCCCACCATAGTCTATGTAGAGGTTGTGTGTAGCGCGCAGTGGTGTGTGAGTGTGTTTCCTCTAATCGAACAAATCAGATGATCTGCATTATTGTACTTTAATCGCCTTCCATGTCACCTTTGGCTCCAATGAACAAGTAGGATGAATGGTTTGAATTACACCTTCGAAAACCGGTAATTTCATTTGAAAAAAACCGGTAATACCGGTAATGCGACCCCTAGTCGACACTCTAAATAATATACTTACTCAATGATTATCACGACCTTCAGTAGTAGGTTTTGCATGTTGGAAATGCGTCAAATCTGAAGGCTGTGATTCAAACAAATACAATTTCAACTGAATTGATATGAATTGATCAAGACGTTCAACTTCCCAAATGAAGAGGATTTGGCATTCCTGGCTACCAGACTGTGTTCGTCTGGTAGCGGCCGCCCGACGGCTTGACAGGTGGTTTCCAAATGATCTGGTAGCAATGGTCTTAAATTTCACTGGAACTTTTCGTATCTAGCTTATATTGTATACTACTTATGAATGAACTGAACAGTAGTTTACATATGCTTGAGCGGCAGTCACATCTTATATTTTAATCATGACAGTTAAATAATTATTTTGAAATCTCGTGGAATAGATGTCAGTTTTATTTTCGTAATGCTCAACCCCACGTACTGAATTGATTAATTTCATTTGGCTTCAAATGCGAGTTCAGATTGAAGTGGGCAATCGATCATCGCGAATTGACAACGGAAGATTGGATGATGAAGGTGGGGCTTAGTGACAGCACCATGGTGTATGTAGGCGATGGTAAATGTCACTCGCTACGTTCGTGTTAATGATGGTCATTCTCTTACTAAAAAACTGTGAAATTTCAATCCAGTGTCATGTTTTAGTCGCACGTAGACGCAGTATGAAACGATGGGGATATGAATGTCTTGATATGGCAGAAAAAATTTTTTATTTATTGATTCCTCCTTTGTATCTGCAAATTAAAATGATCAAGATGCGCTGTGATGTCTGTAAGACAAAGTCTGACGAAAATTGCAAATTGACGAATGTGCTTAACACAGTGCCACGACTGAGCCAGCGAATTTCAGTGTGTTATAACAGCTTTCTTATTACCCTCACAGGTCACAAAAAGATCCTTCATGGGCGGATATAGCCCACGGGCTGATTGTTGTGCGCCCCTTCCATGGAGTGCAAAGCCTTGGCTTCTACACACAGCATTTAGGCATGAAATTTATCAGCTCAAGAGGAAATGACAGCGGCAGAAGTATTGTACTACTGCTCATAAATTGCAAGTAGAGAGAATACGGCGAAACAAGGAAAAGGAAGAAAGTTTAGATGGTAGAAGTCAGGTTGGGTCTGTTCGTTGTTTTTTGGTGTCCCATTCAACCTTTCATCTATCGAGTTGTGCATTGTATCGAAATTCTGGACCGAATCGATTGGAATTGAGAGGCCTCTAAATGAAAATCAATCCACATCATGCTTGCAATTCTTCACCTATGACGAAGCAAAATCGGCAAAATGATAAACACTTCCAAATCCTAGGTTTGCGGTCTAGGGATGACATTTCGGCAAACTGAACGAATTCAGAGGGGCAAGAAACATTTTCTCATCGCCCCTATCCGCGAGACGGGGTCGGGTAATCCAGCCAACCATTTTCTCATTGAACGCAGTGCAAATATTCAAGTCTCAACTGACATCACTTCAAACGTGTATAGCTGGTAACTTCAGACAATAAGGGGAAAAATCAAGCAAAAATTCATCATTTAGCGTGCAATGTTGTCTGCAGCAGTTAAAGCTCAACGATGTTACTTGTCCTGCAATGTGTACGCCGTCTAACCACGTGGTGAGCCAAACGTCAATGACAGCATCAGTCCCTGCCGTTTGCTGCTAATGAGTATAATCACGTCAACTTCCAGAAAGGCCTCAGAAATAAGGCGATGTAAAATTCTACCCTCTGTCTTCTTACAGATGTGGAGGATGAAATCGAGGAAACAGAACGACGCCAAGGACGAGAGTATGATGGAATCCGGAATCAATATCTTCTCCCCGGCACTGGTCACAAAGTCTTCCTTGTTCAGCCTCGTAAGTATTTTGCCTCAGCTTGTGACGCATTCTCATCATCACGTGAATTTCCAGGGCGTGAGGACAGGCGAGTGCTGACAGCTCCATCTTCCTCGGAGTTCTTGGAAGAGGCCAGAGCTTTGATAGACTCATTGGAGACTTGGACAGTGATTGAAGAGGTGAGAGATTCAACAAGAGGTTTGCAAATGCTGTTCAGGAAACAATACGTCCAATTTGTCTTTAATATTATATGTAGCAATTATCTTGCATAATGGCATGTGGTTATCAATGTAATTAAAGGAGATGATGATGATGATCACAGCATTAAGATGTCAGATAATACGATCAGAGAATAAGATTCCATCTCCTTCCTTGGATTGGCGGTTACGAAAGACTTGTCATGGAAACCGTACATCCAATCCATTAGCAAGCAGGCAGCTCAACGCATTGGTAGTCTCTAATGTGCCAGCAGCTGTCTTCCACCACAGACTGTCTGCTATCTTTACAAGTCCACTATTCGTCCTCTGATGGAGTATTGTTGTCATCTGTGGGCAGGCGCCCCACAAACGCATCTTAGGCTCCTTGAACGGGTTGAGAAACGGTGTCAAGAATCTTATAGGTGAAAGACTTGCTAAACAAGTTGCAACCGCACTCCGTCAGACGGGATGTTGCTTCACTCAGTCTCTTCTACAGGTGCTATTTCGGTAGAAGCAGCTCTGCAGTAAATGAGTGCGTACCCAAACCTAAGATCTTCTCCAGAAGCACACGCAGAGCTAATGCACTCACATGCTATCATGTGAGCTTAGAACGCGCACGTACTGTGAGTCGCTCGAAAAGCTTTTTTGTTCGCACGGCACAGCTTTGGAATCAGCTTCCCCAGAGCACTTTCCCAGACCAATACAATCTTGATACTTTCAAGAGGTGTGCGAATAAGTTTCTGATGGGGACAGCTTTGAGTAACCCCTAGCTTCGTTCATGGCTCATAGCTGTGATAGGGATGAAAATTCTGTAAAAAAATTCACTTTCACAGTAAAATAACTGAAGACATTGAGATTATGTGAAAATGAGGGAAAGGATTCAGCACTTATAAAACATTTTTGACATATCCCTTTAATCGAGTTTAAGAGGTTTTGACCCTTTAATATCCTGACAATCGCCGAAAAAATGCAACGTGAAATCAATTAAAAGCAGCAAAAATGTAATTTCACAAATTCCATTTGACCAAGTAATCAGACTTCGGATTTTCTCGGTTGATCTTCTATGTAACACCTGCCTATCCCATGAAATCCATACATATCATTCTCCCCTTCAGCGACAAGTTACCCTGAAAAGTTTGTCGAAGGAAATTCTATTTACTCCCGGTGTCTTCGACGAATTGACGCAGATTATTCGGAGACACAAGCAAGCAACGGCAGTGTTCATTAATTGGCCTATTTTGAGTGGTCTTCAACTTGCTTCCTTGCAAAATGCTTGGTCGAAACCCGTGTATGACAGGTAAGTATTGATTATTGATTTGTGATATACAAACGAGACTACTATACAAATATAGGAATGGTATCCTTTTTTTAGAGGACATAAATGCATAGATTCCGAGGACATGTTAGTGTCCGATGTGGATATTATTGGTATTCTAACCCTATGAAGCTGAAATCTATGGCTATGTCTACATGCAATGATTCCTAAATGACTATCCATGTTTTAATATGGATATCGGAGAAACTTTTCTTTAAAATTCTGACCGTTGCATAATTTCTATGAAGATATTGTCCAGCAAAATGCAGAAATCTTATGCTAAGATGAATTATAATGCAGATTTCAACTAAATGCAATTTCAATGTAATTCAGCGAACAATAGTGCCAATTACGTCATTAGTGTCCGCTGATTGGGTCCATCTTCATTGGGTTAGAATATGGCATTGACCGAGTTTAGTACAATGTCATAGAGATATCCTCAGACCTGTGCAAAGAATCTGCATTGCAAAATATATCTTGAAAGCTGTATTTCTGGTGAGTGTTAAGATATAGCTGATGCTTCTGCATCATGAAAGTGAAAAATTATCAAAGAAGAAAGTGAACAGCACAAAAGAATTGACTGATCTGGCTGCAGCAGAGGCTGCTAGAAGTTGTTAGGCTTAGATTAGTGTAATTTTGCACTAACATCGTCTTCGCATGAACAGTGAATAAATACATGTTTGTTGCATTATAATAAAGTCTTGTTGGTAAGGTGTCGGGACCCGAAACATCTGAGAACAACAACTTAAAGTATGTTTTATCTTTATAAAGCTAAAGAGAAGCTCTTTTTTATCTGTATAGTTACTATGGAGAACTTCAGGTCTGAGGCAATTAACTATGTATGTAAGAGAAAATAGTTTTATTGATAATTTAGTGCTGCTGGGGCCTCTAATACAAACTGGATTAAAATAGTGAAAATGAAAATAGATCACGGGAGGGAGCTGTATTAAAATAAATGCAGTAATTGGATAATTATATTGTGTTTTATCAGTGTCTCATCTTCACTGCAGAATACTAGAACTTTACGCCACCGGACACTAGATCTTTGCTTTTAAGATATTCGCCCAGCTCAACGTAGTAGAATAGCAGAGGTCTCCGTGGCGCAGTGGTTGAGTGCTTGGCCTAGCGATCTTTAATTGAGAGGTCGAGCCCCGAGAGTGTCATTGGAAGTCGGCGGGAAGGGCATCCGGACTAAAACATCACAACTCTCCACATTAAAGTCTGACTATGTCAGCACCGTCCAAGCCCCAGTATGGAGGAGTACTGACGTCAAACCAACACACACTCACAAAGATAGAGGGAGAAAACACCCGCTCCCATTGGAGTGAGGGTTAGGGTACACCATGTCCCATGACGGGAAAGATACTTTCTTGTCTGCCTTTCGCACACTTGCTAAAGGATTAGAACTGACTCTCAATACAGATTGTACAGCTTGTGATCTTTGCCCAAATCCTTCATCACAAGATTGAAGTTTGTCAATCCATCCTGCAGATTCACACTTGTTCTACAAATCTTCCGTCTGCATGCGCGAACACGAGAGTCGAGACTACAGGTAGCTCTGGCAGAAATCCCATTTCTCCGCTCTCGAATGTCTGGAATTCACACCGGCAGTCTTCCGGGCATGGATCAGGACTGTCTTGCGGATACCATCTCAGAGAAAATGCCTCTGGCTCTAAAGATGGCCTTTCTTGACGTGAGGATCGAACTAACAGTCATGAATGTTTCCTTCTCTCATGAATTCATTTATTTTCCAGAGATACGAACAGAAACTGAAACAAAAATTGAGGAAGATGGAAACAAAACGAGAATTTCTCAGAACTAGACGGAGACAAACTGAAATTCCACTTGTTACTGTCATTGGATACACCAACGCAGGTAAGGAGGACAGGCGATGATAAAAACAAGAAGAATTTCACTCTGATTCACACAGTCTGCCAACTTAGACGTCACTTGCTACCTTCTTTTCAACAACACTCTTCGCTTGATTCACCTTCTTCCACGAGATCCAACAGATCCATACTCCTTTGTCTTGACTTCCTTTCATCTAAATGGCCGTTTGTTATCTCTCAAATAGCCATCATGTCGACGGAAATGTTTGAACATTACATTTTCCCAAATGACTTTGGATGGTACTTCTTTGAAATCACCACCTTCAATACCCTTACCTGTAGGATGTTCTGGCGAATTGATTTCTCTGAATTTGGCAGCAAATCCACAGTTCTCATGCCATTTTCTTATCAAGACCCAAGACACTATTTTCAATCAGTTCCCATTGCACATTACTAAATTCATATGCGACAGTAGTAGGCAAGTAATAGAAAAGTAGTCTAAGAGATAAATTTCTTTATTTACCTTTGCACATCAGCGGTTGCTTACTTGACGTAGAAATATAAATTTGTGATTGATTTATTGACTCTAGAAATTCCGGTTAATCGGTGAATAAAGTATTTAATGCAAAAGTACAAATCACACAGTATTTCATGATCAGGTCTGAGAACCGCTACAAGCAGAAATAATCGGTGCACCACGCACAGCAGTACATTTGATTTGTAACAGATCTTGTACACTTCTAGTGCTACTATCTACAAATCTCCTTTCCCACACTAATCATCATTCATTTTCAGGAAAAACTGCTCTTATTCGACAACTGACTGGAGATGTTGATGTTCAACCTCAAAACAAACTCTTTGCAACTTTAGACACGTCCAATCACGGTGCACTACTGCCAAATAACATGAAAGTAATATTCGTCGACACCATTGGTTTTTTATCGAACATTCCAACCACTCTGATTGGAGCATTCACAGCTACATTGAAGGATTGTATGGATACGGTAAGCTCACGTGACCCGATCGTTCAACGGCTTTGAAAATTGTGTTTTCCTTTTTTAGGATCTTTTGATTCACGTGGTAGATATGAGTCATCAACAACACAATTCGCAGATCAACACGGTGAACAAAATCCTCAAAAGTCTGAAACTGCCGGATTTGCTAATGAATTCCATCATTCAAATTGCCAACAAATGTGACCGTGTCTCTGAGTAAGTATAAGGTTTTTTATCAGAGATGTAAAACGTCGTCGATATTCTCATTGCATCAGCATGGTACCGTGAGGGCATTATTTTTAGCATTCTTAGAAAGCGCGTTGTGTTGAGAGACGGACAATAGAAGCATTTCTAATTCTGGCATTTTCATTGAACAAAATTGATTTGCTGAATGAACTAAGCTCATAGTTCATATGATTCTTGACCCTAAACTTGAACTTCATATTCTGTTGCTTTGATTCTCATTGCAGGAGCATACGACAGAACCAGGAAATCTGATCCATTGGTATTCAATTTTGTTATTTAGTGCAGTTGTAGCACTAACTTTACTTCTGAGAGTATTGAACTCAAATGGTTATAATTTGAAAGACAGTATTAAAGACAAATTATTTATGAAAAATGCACTGCATTTATGCTGTAAAGATTTATAGCTGAAGATTAACCTTTTATGGAGGGAAAATCAAAAGAATTTAATTTTGATCACAGGCGATGGGTCAAAATGATTGTCCGTGATCGCAACCAGTTACACAGCTTTTCCTAAAACTTGCTTATAAGATGCGCGTCATGGATAATGATGGAATAGTTAGCAATATTATAAGTAATCAGAAAAAAGATTTTAGAAATTGAGAACATTTTAAATGGATTGCGAGCTTGTGATGCCTCAAGTCTATCATGTGAGTGTTTTAATGTTGTAAAAATAAGATCAACCGTTTTGAAATCAACTGACGCTGGTGACTGATCAGATGGTACTCTCAGATCAGCCGCTCTCCGTCAGACGGGATGTTGCTTCACTCAGTCTCTTCTACATATACTATTTCGGTAGAAGCAGCTCTGCAGTAAATGAGTGCGCACCCAAACCTAAGATCTTCTGCAGAAGCACACGCAGAGCCAATGCGCTCACTTGCTATAATGTGAGCCCAGAACGGGCACGTACTGTGAGTCACTCGAAAAGCTTTTTTGTTCGCACGGCACAGTTTTGGAATCAGCTTCCCCACACCACTTTCCCTCACCAATACAATCTTGATACTTTCAAGAGGCGTGCGAACAGGTTTCTGATGGGGACAGTTTAATTAGATTAGAAGAACTTTTATTTTACTTTTATTCATTTAAAGTAATACAATTTATCACCTGTTCATTGAGTAACTCGTAGCGTCGTTCATGGCTTTCAGCTGTGTTAGGGTGAAAATTCTGTAAAAAAACTAGCATTCGAGGAATTGCATATCATAGGGATTGTATTTTCTGATGGCTTCCAAATTCAATGGTAGTGTGCTAAGTTATTTGATAAGGCGAACACGTGTTATAAGACTCTGTGTTTGAAATCATAACTGCAACCTTTTAGTGGTAAATAAAGTGCACATTTTGCTATATTTGAAACGTTTCCTGTAACATCACTTGATTTACCCCTTTGTTAACTCAAATTCTTGAACAAATTAAGGCGCCACTTTTTGTCCACATGCACAGGAAAAATAAGCTCTAATTGCATTAGTGGCTGACTGATGAGGCGTACATTTTCTGACACGTTGTGATAATGAATATTTTATGTATTACTGGTAATTCATTAGTACTATTTCTATCTATTTTGCAGAGAGGAAGTAAAATCGTTCAAGGAAGAGCACCCGGATGCGATAATTGTTTCATGTTCGACAGGAGAGGGACTGAATGAACTGAGCCAGGCTGTACAAAACGTTCTTCATGATAATTTGAAGCTCATCAGAAAACGGATCAAAGTCAAAATCGGCGGAACTGTCTATGAGTAAGTGCACAGAAATGTCAATACTGCCATTATTGCAATATCGTGGCATTCTGTGCAGTGGCCAGTGTTTATTGGCCGCGTTGCGTACGGGTAATCTGGTGCGTCCTCATGGAATAAAGCAATTGCCTATAATATTGCGATTGCAAACAGGGTTTATTTAAATATAATTTTATTTACTTTCATACATCAAAATTTGCTTCAACCTTATCTGTATTGAGCACTTCTGTATTCTGTATTCTACCCTTCTGTTTTGGGTGGACTCGCTCTGACTCCCTGTGGCGGAGTTTTGATGAAGTCTATATATAGCTGAGTGCCGGGGAGACGGTATGTTTGGCATTCATGGTAAGTGAAAACAAAATGTTGCAGATAATTTACCTCCAAGGAGAATGTTAAAGCCGCGTGTTATTCGACAGGTTAACTCGAAGTATCTGGGATAGATTCGATCAACGACAGAAGGATTGCTGATACCTCCAAGGCCCTAACGATTCTGCCGCGGGTCATGTTTTCAGAGAAATTCTCTCACACTGTTCATGTACTTCTGTTTTAGTTCATTTGAAATGCATAAAGTCACTCTATACAAGATGACTCTATACAAGTCCTGATGACTGCTACCTGGATATATATATATATATATATATAAAAACGATTAAAATCAAAATGAATAAAAATAAATAATACAGTTTTCACCCGAAAGAAAAGTCAGCAATTATTCCCGACCGGTTTCGCCTGGTCTAGGACAGGCTATTCATGGGAATGAATTTATTGGAAAGCAAAATACAAAATTGAAAGCATAGACTTCCAAATCAAAACTTAATGACATAAACCTTGCGATTTTTGCTAGATGTGTCATAGTTCCGGTGGTTGAGGTCTGGTTCAATGTTGGTTTTAGCATAGAAATAAAAATGGATTTCTTGTGCTCTCTTTCTATGCGTGAAGAATTCGGCCCAAGCTGAAAGAATGGAGCAGCCTGAAATTTTAACGGTAGA
Organism: Prostheceraeus crozeri; assembly: GCA_907163375.1. Classification (NCBI taxonomy): domain Eukaryota; kingdom Metazoa; phylum Platyhelminthes; order Polycladida; family Euryleptidae; genus Prostheceraeus; species Prostheceraeus crozeri. Next base: position 44,219 of record CAJQUW010016144.1, read on the forward strand.
TCTTTAGCACATGCACCAATATGTTTAGTCACTCCTAAAGTCATGTAATTGGCATTATCCATCTGTTGTCTATGAATAGTCAGCCGATTACGGAACATATCCCCGGTTTGCCCAATAAAGAATTGTTAACAAGACTTACAACGAAGGTGAACGAAGCTTTTTCATATAAAAAAATAACAGAAAATGGAAACCATGTTCACAAGCTGCAGGACAACATAAATACTTGATTCACAGATATTTCTCATAGTGAATATAATGAACAAATTCAAAACAATTCTTCCAAAAGATGTGCCCCGGGTGAGGATCGAACTCACGGCCTTCAGATTATGAGACTGACGCGCTACCTACTGCGCTACCGAGGCAGATGGTGTCCGCACATTCAGTGACACTGATTAAACAAGATCGAGCTGAATCAAAATACGTCACAATCAATTCAGTAAGCAAAGATCGACTGCGATTGCAATAGAGTGCGATGATAGAACTCTGCAGCACAAATGCAATGCTCGAAGTGAGATTATTATTAACTGATAGGCTTCAAGCATAGACAGATGCAACCACAGAATTAGATTGGTTCAGCGAAACACTTTACTAGAAGCTATGATCGGCAATGATGTCACCATATCATTTTAATTTTTTGCAATGAAAATATACCATTTTTTGGTGAAATATACGTAAGCCTACACCGCAAATAGATCTAGTCATGCGAATTTTTCGATTTACATTGCTACGAGGGGCGTACCAAAAGTTCGTGACGCTTGTCTCTTCTATCTATAGACGTCCATTTTGGCGTAAGTGCATATCTGGATATTATTTCTTGTAGTTCTGATAATTGCTTTTCACAAGAAAAACATTTAACTTCCGTTTGTACAAATATTTATTGTCAGAATTAAAGGAATATCAAAACTCTTTTTTCAATCTGGTGACCTTAAATGTCAATACACGTTTCCCATCTCTTCTTAAGTTTCTTCATTCCTTCTTCAAGCCAATCCTGCGGAATTTTCCCGAATGAAGCTTTCGGTGCTCTCTTTATCTCTTTCACCATTGAATCGAATACCCCCGATTGCCTACTTCTTCGGACCGATGAGAGGAAAGTCACTAGAGGTCAAGTCAGGGGAAAGCAGTGGGCGAGGAAGCAGCTGCCACTTCAGCTGCTTGATTGGTGTCACCGTTTTCGCTCCTTGGTCCCCTGCGTTATGCTGCAGACATGAAGGACGTCGCGAAATCTTTTCCTGTCTTTTCTACGGCAAAAGCTTTCGCACGATCTGTGAGGGGCTGCTAGTATTCGGGATTGATTGTGTGATCAGGAGGGCAGTAGTCAACATAAATGACACCTTCGCAATCCCAAAGGACTGTCACCTGGAACTTGTCTGCAGAAGATGCTGTCTTGCCGGGATCAGGTGGCTGCTCACCTCGCATTATCCATTGCATTCATTTTTCTTTTCGTCTATTTTGAAGTCTATGAAGTTTGGCAGCGGAGTTCCATCAACCGTGATGAATCTCCTCCAAAGCCCTTCGTCATGGTCTTCCAGAAGACCAAGAACAACAGAGGAGTTGGTGACCCGAGCGCCTTTCTGTTCTGCAGTCAGCAGCGAAAGCATACTACCATGCTTGTAAGCAGTCATACGAAAGCATGCTACCATGCTACTTTTACTGCTCTTAGCAATGAAGTTTAAATTAGATTGCATGCAGCATCGATGTATTCCAAATAATGGAAGACCGAAGAAAGCAGTTAAGTCATACAAAGCTTCTTGCATATTAAAACTTAGGTAGGGCCTATACACAAGACATCGCAAGTTTTGATGTAAGCTTTAGACACTGGAATTACAAATATGCCTACAATATGCAGTTGGTTAGGCCGACAGTATCTAAAGTACGAAAAAAGGCTTAAATATTTAGATTACAGTCAAGACTTCAAAAACATCAAGACAGTTATTAATGAGTTCAATGTTCAATCATAGGCCTGTGAGATACACACTGTACATGTAGAGCTAATCCCAGAAAACGGCAGTCTTTATTGACCAAGTCCGAAATGTCGAGCTTTGACCGTACTCGTATTTTCAAATTTTTATGTGTGAGTCACATCTGTTTCTTAGCGCACCTGCAGTCCTGCATTATTTCACAATGGTTGTGATAGACAGACAATAGACTGTTGCTTTTCGCTCCATGCATCAACCAGTGGGGAAGGACATGGATAGAACAAACAAAAGAGACTAAATTTGCTTCAATACAAAATGCGAAGAATCTATGATTAGAAAATCAATTGGAACAAAAATTTTAGATGATATCATGCTATATCATTTTTCAAAGATAAAATGATATTTTTTATCATTGCCGATCTTTTACAAGAAGTGCAAACTGATTCAAAACGATGGCACATGTAGGAACTTACTAAGTGGTCAAAAAGAATTCGATGCCTTACGGAGATAGGAAAAATAGTCGTGCGTCGCTTGCGGATTGCTCTGAATTCCTTCAAAATGCTCCGATCGCCACGATTCCTTCAGATTCGAAGAATTCAGATCATTGCGCAAAAGTTTTCTCGATAATGTTGGGCACTCCGATCATTTTAAAAAAAGTTAGCAGGCGCACGAAAAAACGTTCACAAACTTCTCTATAGAACTTGACATCGACTGTGTCTCTTTGCTGTGTGATCTGGTTGATAACAGTCACTGAAACTTTGCACAATTTGGTGTGTTTAATGTTGAACTGGCTGTTCATTGTTCGATTTCTATGGTATTTAGTCAGCAGATTGTGCCATTCCATAGGCATTACATGTTCCAATGCTTCTTTCTAGTCAAACAAGGGAAGAGACGACCTGTCTAAGGCCTCAGCCACATTAAAAGCAAAGCAAGCACGAGCGTCCCGGGCAAACGCGAGCAAGCTTCTGTCGGCAAGCTATCAATCGCTCTGGTTTGTTTTGCTCGCTGTGTTCCAGTCTACAACTGCTGCAATGATAACTTTATATTTGCTGCAAAACGCTTTGCTCGGAAACGCCTGAAAGAGCTCGCAGTGCGACTGAGGCCTTAAGTTCATTTCAAGTTCACAACGTCACTTTATGCAAGTCCTGAAGGCTTCAAGCAGTCTACGATGACCACAAAGTAAATTTACTGATAAATTAGCCACCAAATCAGATTGCCCACTGACTTCTCTTCGCGACTTCTTCATTTTTCAACTTGTCTTACATCATCAAAATAGTGACGAGATCAGCTTAGGTGGTTGAGCAACCACAAATGACACATTGATGAATTAGTTAGTGATTTATATAACGAACAATAAAGATATCAATTTTGGCGTCGCCAGTGTAAATATTGCAAGTCCGGAGAAGATGATGTTATTGAATCTCATGACCTTGTGTCGTGTTATTGTCAATTAGGAAATTAGATGAGAGATGAAGCCAAGAGTGAAACTGAACAACATTTGACGATTCTTCTGAATGCGTATTTTGTTCGAGAATCGATCTTCTTCGGACCACTTCTACACGAGTATTAATGATGCGGAACTTAAATTTCCGATCTGTTGTGCTCACAGAATTAGACAGGTCATCTATTCTTCTGTTTGACTAGAAAGGAAACATTGGAACATGTAACGTTAATAAAATGGCACAATCTCCTGACTAAATGCCATAGAAATCGAACAATAAGCTTCCACTTTAACATTAAACACGCCAAATTGTGCAAAGTTTCAGTGACTGTTATCAACCGGATCACACAGCAAAGAGACACAGACGATGTCAAGTTCTACAGAGAAGTTTGTGAACGTTTTTTCATGCGCCTGCTAACTTTTTTTAAAATGATCGGAGGGCCCAACATTATCGAGAAAACTTTTGCGCAATGATCTGAATTCTTCGAATCTGAAGGAGTCGTGGCGATCGGAGCATTTTGAAGGAATTCAGAGCAATCCGCAAGCGACGCACGACTATTTTTCCTATCTCTGCAAGTCATTGAAAATTTCTTTTTGCCCACTTAATAAGTTCCTGCATGTGCCATTGTTTTGAATCAGTTTGCACTTCTAGCAAAGTGATACGGTTAAACAATCTAATTCTGTGGTTGTGCTACTGAATCATTCATTCATAATTGCACTGAAATGACGTATGCTTGCTTTGACATTAAAGCACAACTCGTAATTTTTGATTATAGTATACTATTTTGAAAAAGGGAGAAGAAGTCCTTTAGAAAAAAGGCAAATGTCCACAGCTTGAATAATGTGCTCACTAAACTCCTCACCGGTACGTGCGTTTCTCCTGCATGGACCCATCAGCGCCATCTAGAATTGAAAGAATGGATTAAAGAGCCGATGGCTTCGTGGCACAGTGGTTACACTGTGTGGGGTCGAGCTGCGAAAGTGTCATTGGAAGTCGACAGGCAGAGAATCCGGACAACGCTCCAGGAAAGACTGACCATGTCAGCACCGTCGAAGCCCCCAGTAAGGGGAGTAGTGACGTTAAACCATCACATTAAGAGACATCACGAAATCCCGGGATTGAGATTTTAATAATAACATAATATGAATATCATAGATAAGACAAAAGTAGCACTGATTCACCAACACATGCTCATCAGGCGTGGCGCTCTTGTAGACAATTTCATTGACGAGTAGGTGAGAGTGTTGCTCTACTACATCAAATTTGAACGTGAGAAGCTCCCTAACTTAGCAATTCAGGTGGATGTCCTCTTACAGCTTCCTATTAGCAATGCGGAAATTAAGCGTGGATTCTGCACAATGCGCCGCGTCAAGACTGACTGGAGGTCAAGAGTGAGCGAAAGCACGCGAGACACCGTGACAAGAATCAATGTTGACCTTCCAGCGAGTTCAGCTGTTCTGATGCTGTGAAGCGAGCTTCTCCAAACCTAGACGATGAGATATTTGTCCGTGCGGTCCACGTAAGCGTCAGTATGATAATGTAATGAATATTTGACTTCGCTCCTATCGATTAATACTTCACCATTTTTTGTATCTCAAGATTTGTTGTTTCAATAACAGTTTATTCTTTTTGTCGCACAATTTGACAAGCAGGGTGACTTCAGATGTTCCAGTACAGAGGTTTTAAGATTTTCAAGAACTTTGATACAAGATGAGCTGCAAATTTGATTTTGTATCGAAAAAGTGCGATAGATAGACTAGGAAGTTAATAATTGTTCCTTGAATTAGAGGCTATTATGTAAGAATAGAATGAAGAAGGACATCTGGAATAAATGAATCGCTCGCTGCAGCAACATTAATTAGAGTGTCACTGATGAATACTCCAATACGAGTTTTGGAGGAGTATCGAATCGTTCAGGTCAAGTGAACGGCTTTCTGTCACATTCCTTCGTTTTTTTACTTAAAGCTGTTCCACCTTTAGATACAAAGTCTCATAATAGGAAGATAGACGTGAGACTGCCTTCTTGTGCTGTCAACTCTTACCAACTTAGGAATAGCAACCTCTATTGGTCTCTACATACATCCCTAGGCGGACAGAGTCTTCCTGAAGTGCAGTCCTTAACGAACTGAGCAATCCTAATGATGAAGATTCCAATATTTTTCTTCGAGAAATGATGATGAAAAAGAACGAATCATAAAGAAAATAATCTCAATGATATTGAAAATAGAAAAATAGTAGTCATCAGAAGGCACTCAGAATTTCACTCGCGCAGGACTGCCAACGGTGGCGGTTCCGTGAAGGTTGGAAGGTTGTTCCATTTGACAGGAGGATCTTTCAGCATTGGTTGTATTCTGGCTGTCTGGGATGCAGCCCCTAGACCTTTGTTCTGCATCTCAGTGGCCGGTAAGCAGCGATACACCTTCAATTCCTCTCTCATCACCTCGTCAGTCACATTCGCCTCTCTAGCGCTCATCACCGACACTTTCGATCCTTGCCACTTGGGTTGCCGATATCTCTCGAAATCTGTCTCTCTCGCTGACCAAGGAAATGGACTCCGGCCTTGGAGACACGGTTTGAGGGTTTCCATGTTGAAGAAATTCTCCTTCCATTCCTCCTTCAAATCCTCCACTCGTTGTTGTGGCAGAGGAAGAACAAAGCCTTCGTTGATGGGCTGCGGGCGCTCCCACGCGACTTTCTGTTCAACTTCCTCCTCCTCCTGCGTCGGTCCGAGGTCGAAGGAACCGCTGAGAAGAGCAGGACGGTAGGAATAATGTCCCTCGGGGTCGTTGGTTCTCAGGAAGTTCTTCATCTCGTTGAGGGCTAGTCGTGCTGAGTTGAGACTTTGACAGGAGTAGTTGTAGGGTCCGCCCGGAGGTATTATGGTCGGAGGAAGGCAGAAGCGAGGCTGTGATGAGCGAAAGGAGGACAGACTCATCTCCTGGACGGACTGACGGTTGGCAAGGAGGAAGTCAGGTGCGGACATGGTGGACCGCTGAGACAGCAGACTCTCGAAGGCCGGATTCCGATGAACTGTCGGCGTCCAGCGCCCACGACCGCGCCGGATGGGACGGAATCGGCGACTCATGACAGGCATTGATGTGGCCGCACATGTTCCCGCTGTGGGAGGGCCCTGTGTGGCCATCTGATGACTCAGTTCTTCCCGGGACAACGGGACAGCGAGCTCGTGATTCAAAGCAGTGACCATGGACGATGTAGGGAAGCAGTCGTTCTTCACAGATGACTGCATACTGGGCGCGGCAAGCAGCTGCACCAACCTCGAGACCGCCTGGAAGAGAAGCGAGCGGATGAACATGAGATGATTGCAGTCAGAATGAATAGTCGGTTCAATGTCGGTGGTTTTGGCAAAGTCATCTAGATATTGTCGTGAAGTTTCTGTTTGAATCATCAATGTAACTTTTCTGAAAATTGTTCAACATGATCACAACGTGGATGAAGAGGGATGGTCTGTTAGTTCTTGATTCTGATCGTCTCAGATGGTCAATCAGAGGTATCTCATGCGCAACAGCCATCACAGCAAGCACATTGATCATAAAGGAAATCGGTGTCTCCGTGACACAGTGTTTCCCCACATCATGATTGGAATATGATGAAACAAGTTGAAGCTTTGATAAAGCAGTCATTATTCATCATCACACGAATAGCCGTTCATAGAAACAGTAGTTTTACCAGGAATCATTGCATGATATTCGATTCAAGCACCCTTATTTCCGACAGCCTGTTGAACAAGCATAGCTTCAATGATAACGGAAGTGAACAAGTTGAGATATCTATGTCATGCATATGCGTGACATGTGACTCCGCCTCATTCAATGAATCAGGTGTTTTCCAAGTTAGTACTGGTATCTACTCACCGATTTTGCGCTTCATCTTAATATCCATCAAATGAATTTGCCTGGCGAATGCAGTATAACATCAGATAGATTACTTCAACATTATCCAAAATGCTGTCGGTAGAGTTGAACCGGGCCTACTTTTGAGGCCCAAGCCCGAACCGGCTCGTGTCAATTTTGATTTTTCATGCCCAAGCCCGCTAGCACTTAATTTCAGGCTCGTTATAATAAGATTTATTTATTTATTCAAGTTTGTTCTACGCAAAGGGTAGAAAAGGCATCACTGGTTGCAAAGCAACACTGAAGCGTGTAGCCTTAACAATAGAAATTCAAAATGTTCACAATATTAATAATACAATTAATAGAAGCAGTTCAGAAACAAGTACAGCAATGTGGAATAAGTTACGTTTAAAAATTGAAGTGAAGGAGAAAGCACTATTGATTCAGGCAGAGCGTTCGAGATCGACACGACACTTCTTGGTAGTCCCTATCATATTTTTATGTATCGCATAATACCGACAGTCAAAAAGCCATAATAATGCCTACCAAGATTCCCTCTCACTACTGAATTTACACTGCTTAGAATCCCCATCTGAAATCAATGGCAATGAATGAATGGACGGAAAAGCATGTGGACAGTTGTCATAGCGATTTGGTGATAACTAGGGTTTGGAATAATATTTCTGAATTTTTTGGTCTTTTTGAATATTTTTATTTTCTCAAACATTTTTTGAATATTTCTATGGTCTGTGTTCTCAAATACGTTTTCGACAGACAAAGCGATTTTATCTGACAATCGCCGGAAACTTGCTCCAGAAAATCTCTAGATGTCAGTATTACCAATGTATGGAAATAGATAAGGCCTACCTGTATTTTTAATGCTTTCATAACTTAGAGTTTTTGGGATTAGTGTCTAAATATGTTGATGGGATAAACTTTATTTTTTCCTGAACCCTGTGGTGTCAGTGTAGTATAGTTCGATTTCTAAACTTCTTAAATACTTTGATGATCTTAGTGAATATTCCGAGGTTTTGAAGTAAATAAATATTTAAATATTGACACTTTTGACTGAATATTTAATCGAATTCTAGTGATTACATACCCTGGTGATAACATATTGAGGTATTCTCAAACCTAATATCAAGTATGATTTAACTGCTGAATTTATTATTTGAATTTGATTTTCTTCAAGCCTCAGCTGTATTCTCTGCTAAACATGAAGATAATGTCACACTTCACTTACTTGGAAGCAGTCAGGAGAAACCGTGCCACGAACATACAGGAGCGGATTCTTGGACAGCTGTCGCAGCGGATAGAGGAGTTTGGTTCTGCAGATGTCAACATCCAGGTCTGCGTACAATCTGCTGCTGAAGGTCATGTTGGTGTCAAACAGCAGCTTCCCCACACCTGCGTCTCGTGTCATCCTCCATACGTGTCCCAGACCGCCTTCCCGCTGTCCCTCAAGCACGAAGATGTGTCTCTGACCATCAAGGACGTGAAATCCAGTGACCAGATCCAAATTCAGGTTCTCACGCTGCTCTGGACTAAGTCGGAGGGTCGAGAGAGCGATGCCTACTTTCTTCTGTCCGACTTCTTCCACCAATCCGAGTGCGGTTGCATTGGTTTCATCAATAGTGTCCTGCACTGCCTCCAGGAGTTCGGTGCGGGATTGTGCGAAGGCCACCACAAGTCTGGTGAGAGCGGAACTGCTGTCCAATTCACATGAGATGGGAAACGTGAGTTTGATGCTCACTTTGAGCTCTGCCTGTGCACCTGAATAGTCAGGGAGAGGCGCGCCTGTCGTCTTGGCTCCCACAGGAGGCAGGGCATTGGCGATGGGGATGCTTGTCTTGATCTCCGTCCTACCCAGCACCAACAACTCACTCAGATCGAGCAGAGCCACTCCGTGAGACTGCCAAACATCAGACGTCCCTCGCTTGGACTTTGTGTCCACTTCTGCGGCCCGCAGCGACGCTAGGGTCTGTGAGGACGTCACAAGATCTCCTGCAGACAGGCGTTCATCATCAGCTTCCGTCCCGAAGATGGAAGGGGCTTGTCGACGTTTCCTCTCGGCGCTCAGACCTGCGACCGTGGATTCCGGCTGATTCCTGTCATGGACACAGATGCGGAGACCCGGTCCACGAAGGTATTCCTGTAGCCGACTTGGAGGGATGTGGCCCAACAGCACAATGCGTGTGTCGTCGAAGAGGTATCGAGATTCAGTGTCATGGTGTCCTGGAGGCGTACTGTGCCTCGGGAGGTTCAAGAAGGTGTAACTGCAGAACGGAGGAAGGCAAGGCAGAGAAGGTGGAATGGGAGGCAAAGAGGAAGCATTCTGAATACGGATAGCCATCGGATTCAGTTCACGAAGTTGTTTTGGTGACAGGAGAGGCATGTTGATGGAGATAGAGATGAAGATATCTTCAATGCCAACCACGGGCTTGTTCAGACGCTCCACAATGTGATTGCAGCCTGGAAGAAGAAGGATTAGATTCTGACATCGCAGATGTTCAATGAAGACGATCTCATGCACAACAACCATCAGGAACATATTCGAAATTATTGACTTTTACTTTTACGGTCGAGGTAATTGTATGAAGTTATTCAAGTTACAGAGACGGTACTTCGGCGTTCCGCGTCTTCAATGGTCGGTAGACATTGCATTATATAAATTTGCTGTGCGGCGCTTCGCCAAACGGAACTTAATCATGCGCAGTGTAGCAATGAAATATCCGTGTAGCAGCTCACAACACTTGATGAAGTAAGCATGTGCATCAAGAGAAAGTCCTTGGAAAGGCAATGCATGTGAGAATCTGATAAACGGGAATGATGGCTATATCTTTGCGCAATGTAATGCGCTTTATAAATTTCATTTGACATCTGCCTACTTATAATTGAATATGAGTAGTATCGATTTTGCTAACATAGAGATTAGATGCTTTTTCTTACTTCATCAAGCGTTATGTGCTGCTACACGGATATTTCATTGCCACAATGTGCATGATTGGACTCGGTGAGCGATACATTGCATAATGAATTAACAGATATGGTATCCGAAGTCGCTTTTTCAACCGAATGGATACTTGGATGACTGGGCCCAATGCCCCCTTGCAAACCGTGAAGAGATCACTTACCCATGAACAGTTTGGATAGACTAAGTCGCACAGAAGCTTTCCCATTCGATTCGATTTGTGCCAATTCCTCTGATTTCTTTGCTCGTTTGTTCGTCACGGTTGCAGGAGCGTCTGCATGTGGAATCAGACCGGGTCGTCCGCCTTTGCCTTCTTGACGTTCATTGGCTTGAGCGAGCGGTGGTCGTCCTGTCAGATTCCCAGCTGCCCGAGCGGTGTTCCGTGATGTCGTCGGTCCCACAGACAGCTTGGAGTCGGTCTGCGGCGTGTTGGGCGCTGCGAGGCGAGTGAGACGACTGAAGGAGCGGTAGTTTGCATCAGAACGGTCATTGGTCACTGCGTAGACCTGAAACAATAGAAAATAAGATCCAATGAGGGACTTGGAGAATCTATTCCATCCAACACCACTGAGCACACATTCTGCTGACGCATGTTGGGCCAAAGAGACAACTGGACCCGCCACAGCCTGGCTGTATGTGATGCGGGTAGAAATGTTGCCTATTATTATGTAGGCCTGTATGCATGCTTCATACACAACATTGAAACTGTGTGGATAAAAAAGAGATATAATTCACGGCGCGTTCATGCATGTGCATGGAATGACCTTGTCTTGGACCTTAAACCTTGCATTGAAACATTTTATTGAATGACCAATGACAGACATTTATATTGGTGGGTTGGTAGAAGCAGGCACCATAAAGAACCCGCTTTAACATTTGAAGGCAACCATCTGCATGGAAGTTGCTTTGACTTCATTTCCTTCAGCTATCTCATTATAAATGCGCGGAACGACATGCACTTAACAAAGGATAATGCTGACAGAACAAGAACACAAATCGCAACGATTAGACGATGGATCAAACCACGCATCTACAGTTGCCTGCATTTTTGCTGTGGTGATTTATCAGTTCGGGCCAGTCAACCAACACATCTTTCTGCAGGCGTTCAATTCCTTTCTTAGGCACCTGTGTTCTGCCCAACAGCGTGCATTGAAACCGGCAACTTTGCCAGTTCGATGAAGCACCTAGGCGTTTGCCCTGGCTTCCAGCATGATGCTGTACGTTCATCTAATAAACGTTTCACTTCTAAATTGTTGCTCTAGCAGCTTCTCGATGACATAGAAACGCTTCTGCTTTGTGTCGTCTCCATTCATCACTTTATTCCCAAATCAGAGTTGATAAATAAGACGAACTGCTGGTCATTTAGTTTTACTGAAATTTCATGCAATGCAGAACATCCGACACTGAGTAGTAGTCTCATTCAGTGGTGATGTCACAGCTCATCAGCTGGTTCTATTTAAGCTTCATATTAAAAGCAAGACCAAACGATTTTTTGTGAAATGCTTCAAATGCCTCATTCTTGTAGAAGTGTCGAGGTTGCTGGCATTATTGACATTTCTGGTTTAGAAAGCGCTCTCTTCGAAGCTTCAACTCATCTGACTGAGAAGTCTGGCTATCTGAAAGGGATATTGCCGCCTATTTTTGATTTATCAGTTTAATTTCCTGACTATTGGACAAACAGAAGAAGTTAATTGATCAGATAGCAACAGGAAAATCTTCTTCCTTGAACAACAAGATGGAAGGTTGCTGTGTAGATACAGTTACAAAATAGGACAATAAACTCATTCATGGAGATTTTAACAAAGTCCTTCCTCACTGCTGACGATTTTGTGACAATCAGGATCTTTTCATTTTTCTTAAGAACTAAGCTTTAGTGTTCTCTTTTTAAAAGCAGACGAAATACATTATGGATATTCTACTCAACTCGGCAAGAGTACATGAAAAACTTTGTCGAGGACATTAAAGATGGTGGAATTTACGAAATTCTGTCTTGTGAATATTCTCTTCTCAGACCTTTATTGAACAAGCTTTATTACTCCTTTTGTAGTAATGAGTTTTCTGTATTAGATTTACAGACAGACAATCTTGTACCGGAATGCGGAACACCGTCTTCATATCACCTCCTAAATGTACATTTGATGAGGAGGCATTTTTATGTCACTCTCAGTATTGATCTATTGAGGCTGATTTGTCTTCAGAAACATATTCGTCCCGTGAAAACACATTTGACAGAAGCCATTTATCGCTATGTTCATCCATTAATAGAAAGCATGAGATATGTGAATCTTCATCGTTTCTCAGGATGTTTGTTGTGGATTTATCGGAAAGGGCGATCTTTATCATGCTTTGACAAAGAGTGAATTCTCAAAACTAGTTGGCAATTTATCATTGGTCAAAAATGTATGAGGCACTTGGCAAATACTGTCATACTACAGTCGTGGCCAGAACTGATCGCACATTGATCAAATTATAGATGTATTCTTCAGAAGCCCAAAAATCGGATTTTTGCATGTCACATCAATTTAGTTTGACTAAAAACAATTGAAGAGTGGTGCTTAAAAATGGGAAAATGTACAAATGGTGAGCTCGGTAGAGTCGTCAGTATTTTGTATGCTTTCCTCGAGCTGCTGTCACTGCAGAAATACGTTCAGACATGCGCAATAAGCCTTCGTGTTAGAATTGGGTCGATTTCTTTCCGAAATATCATTCTTCAAAGACGCTGCTGACGGCGCGGACTTCTCAGCTTTTTTTTAGAATACTGCAACAAGTTTCAATGGTCATTGGATCTGGGGAGTGGGGCCCGGCAATGAATGATCGATGCAAGCAATTAGATGGTCAATTAGATAGCTAAGCATGATGCATTTCGCTTACCACCAGGAAGCATGGTCACGTTGTTGCAAGTAGCATGGAACGTGACCATGGACCCTTACCGGTGGCAAGCGAAATGCATCGTGTTTAGCTATAACTTGCGCTTTTTCATAACCGAACATCTGGTCTGCCCTGGCTTCACAACTTAAATCACATTCATGGCACAGGGTTTATTCAAACAAGTTCAGCTGATGTTCAGAAGAATACCGTGACCATTTCGTTCTCCTAAAAGTGCGTGTAGAGTGGACAGTAGTCACGGGGCACGTCATCTGAGAGTGTTCCGAAGCATAAGGAAATGGACCGGAAGAACTCACCATGTGAACATCTTTGTTGCCTGCAGCATTCGGATCAATCTCTATTTCTTCCTGTTGGACTTGCTGCTTCTTGGGGTCAGATTCCGTTTCCTTCCGCTTTAACCACTGGCGATGCGGCAGTCCTCTGGTCAGTGGCGATTGACTGTCACGATAGTGCTCGTACTGACGAGATAGCCGCATGACGATGTTACGGACGCCACCTGTAATGAATACAAGGTCAATATGAAGAGAAGAAATGCATTCCGCGTAGGAGGAGGAGTAATGTGAACACAGAGTGAACAAGGATTGGGAACATACAGAGTCTCTGTTATAAGCGCGACAGTTTGTTCAATTCACATGACACACGTGGAACTTCGATCATAGCGTGAGAATCACAATTTCATGCACTGCAGATCGCTGAAGGCACCGAACGCACACAGCCTCGGTAGCGCAGTAGGTAGCGCGTCAGTCTCATAATCTGAAGGCCGTGAGTTCGATCCTCACCCGGGGCACATCTTTTGTAGAAATTTGAAGGAATACGAGTATATAGATCGAGGCAACATGTGTTAACTTTGCATATATTCATCTGCGAATTCCGGTATCTAAAACTTATTCAAATTACCTCTGTTTTATGTGAATCGAAAGAACAGAAACGTGCGACCTAAATGTTGCAGCCAGGAGCGGCAAAATCATTTTATCCTTGAAACATTCCCATCGGCCTTCCTCACATCATGATCTGCATTCCACGGTGTTGTTGAGTGAAGAATGATGAAGGATCATTTCTCTGAGCTGAATTCACACGACGGACAAGTTGGTTCTTATCGAATCTGCCTCTTATGATCTGACATTCCATCAGTGATTGAGTGATTCACGAAGTGACCTGTTCAATTGACGTAATGTTAGTTTGTTTTCAATTATCTGCTGCTCAGATGTCACAAATTTGTGAGAGAGAGAGACTGCGTCGAATTCAGTGCACAGCTGTTTCCGAAGCATTGTGCAGATTCCGATCAAGTACTTCAATCTCCGAAATGCTCGTTATTAGCAGCATTATTGATGTGAGGCATGAATTCTTTATCAATTTTTTGAATTAAGAAGTCTTGTTTACCGAAGGAGCAACATTTAATCTTCTGCATTGTTGTGATTTTCGACAGGAATCTGATCATGAGATGCCTGATTGTGTACTGTAGAATTCCATCGGGCCAGATTTAGCATTTTTACAGGAGCGATGGCCATATATTATCTAGATCAGACGAATTTAGGAAGAAATATTTTCTCTTTCGCTGCAATCAATGGTCCTTTCCACTTTAGCATTTTCATAGGCCGGCAAACCATTTGCATATGGCAACCTTTGCGTGGGAATTTGATCAATCGTTTATTGCATTTCAGTCTATTGTTAATATGGATCATAGCTTCATATACAACATTAAGTTCACAAGATTAGAGCGCCAGCAGTGTCAATTTTTATTCTTTTCGGATTGCATTGATATACGACCTCCATGGAAAAACCTAACTGCTTATTGTTAATTCAAATCAGCGGTGTAGAGTCCATGACAGTCACAAAAGAAGCTGAAATGATGAATGACAAGGACAATCTTCTGCTTGCATGCTCTGAATGGTTTGAGTATAAAACAAAGAAATAAATCATAGTAATACTCTTCAATTCATGCTTTTTGTCGTAGGAGGGGAACAATACTTCATTTAGATCAATTTCTGATATTTAACAATTCCCAGTTTCCCTCAGCCTTCATTAAAAAGACCACCAGGGAATTAATGAACCGCTCAGTGTATGAAGGAGATTTATGATTCAAATGTCAGTTGCCTTGGTAGTGACGGAAAGATCATTCTTGGATGAATGCAAGTCTCTCCAATGTTGGACAGGAAAATCCATCAATTCCGTAATTCATTTTTCATTCAATATGATATGAATGATATGAAATATTAAAATTAGATAACTCTCCCCAAGCAGCATAGAAAGCTGCAGTTGATGAAGAGAATTGAATAATATCAAATATGCAATTTCTTGCAGTTTATCAAAATCTATTATGATTGAAAATACGTGCAATATTTCGTATCTATAGCTGTATCAACGCGCACACAGAGAGAGGAAATGTCACACCTGATAAAAGACAGCGCAAATGTTCACATTTCGGATGTCGGTAATGACCGAAATCATCATTGCTATCAATATTTAGTCGTTGAGATCACATTAAGTGAACTCATTAACCTGCGTTTCCGAAATGCAATGACAGTATAATCTGCACGACAAAGTACTAATAACAAAGATGAACGCGGTGATCACCAACATCTAATATTCAAAACTTTGCGCTGTCTTTCATCTGATGTGATGTTTCTTCTCTCTAATTTTTTTGCCCACTCATGTAGCTATAACTGCGAAATGTTGCACGTGTTTTCCATCATAATAGAGTTCAATAAAGAAACTATTATAATCAAAAATTGCTATATTATTATATATTGACATATTTATAAATATTACTATATACTGCGGCCTCCGTGGCACAGTGGTCAAGCGCTTGGCATGGCTATCTTTTGGTTCAGTGGTCTAACCCTGAAAGTGTCATTGGAAGTCGGCAGGAAGGGCATGCGCACTAAAAGTATTTCACCGCTCTAAATCTACTCTATTAAATCTCATCAATTGAATTTATAATGATGATTCTGAGAGAATCTATTTGCCATTTGATGTCTACCTGATAAGGCTGTGGATTGTCATCTTTTGTAGTCATTTTAAATTTAACTGGAATAAAACCAAAGCTGTTATATTTTGCAAGAAGGGCATTGTACTATATTTTCCTTATGACATCGAAATTGTGGATAAATTGAAAATTTTGGCAGTTTGGTGGAATTCGACTGCAAACTGGAATGCGTATTTTGCTGCTGTGAAACATGTTGCTCTAGACGTTTATATATGCTGAGAGTTCTGAGAGCTGTTTTGAATCATGACCAGTTATGGATTGTATTTATGTCAAGTATACAACGTGTGCTACTGTATGCTACTCAACTGTTCGGAGAACTGTCTTATTATTGTAAGCGCATCATCGATCCGCAAGATCTTTAAGCGTGCGAAGAAGATTATCTGTCCTAACATGTGTAAATGTGCCAACACTTTCGAAAACTTTTTAAGAAGACGCTTGAAATACTTTGAAGATTTTTACGTTAAATGTCACGAATTTGAACATTCTTTAGACGATGTAGCGTCACATTTAAGAAACGGTCTCATTCTTGTTGAGGCAAGTTACACAAAACGCAGACAGAACTGTTTTGTTGTGTTGTCAACATTGATTGTCAATCATTTACGTGATTTGATGTAACCTTTTTATTACTTTGTGATTTTGATTTTGAAATAAATTCAACTCTCTCTCTCTCATTGTCTTCCTGTTATTCGATCTCTCATTGTAGTAATACGATATCCCGATAGCGGGGACATTTTGATGAAGAATATCTCTATGACATGTATACATTTAATAATCGCTGTTTTAGCCGTTATCTTTGTTAAGTATATGCTATCAATGAACCTTGTTTATACTCAGAAGCATGTTAGGAGGCGCCTTACTTTCATATGACCGCCTTATGAATCCCACTCTCATTCCGTTGTGTTGCGTGCTTGGAAGAGTGTATATTCTACAAGTCTTCGATTTGACCCGACGGTTCCGGACGCAGAGTGAATATATGAGCCACAAGGTCACTGCCCCGCTGGTCATCGTATTGCAGAGCCCTTGTGATTTTCGTTGATTCATCTTTTTAGTTGATAGGTCAAAATCGTTCATGTTCATCTCAAATCAATCAGATGACCAATTAGTTCATAACCAGTGCTCTGCTGGGTTGATCATGACATTTTTTATCTAGTTTAACAGTTTGTTGTTTTAGATGACAAACTTCTTTTTATTGATGTTCCGTTAATAGATTTTTGGCGCCTGCGGATGTCAGTGATGCTCACGTGGTGCACCCCTGAATGTGTTTATCATCAGCAAAATCGTCACAGGATTGACAACGTCGTTATTTTTGTCAAAGTTATTTTCGTACATGTTGCAGTTTCATGAGAATAATTTCAATTCATGCTAATCAGTTGAGACAAACTCTTCATCGACATGCCAAATGAGAAAAGGAGAAGGAATTAGTAAACAGAGAAGTTGAGAGCCCTTATCATTGTTGGGATAAATGAAAATATTCTCCTTATTCTGCTACAAGTCGTCACATGAATGGATATTTTTTCTGGAGACAAGTGGTAGAGTGCATGATTTTGGTCGTCTGCTAAAAGTAAAACTTCTTTGTCAATAGCAATGTCAGAACATCACGGCATCATCAGAAGGCTCACACAATGTCGGCTCTGGGGCTCAGGGTAGCGGTGTGACACTTCATTCCGCATTGCCTTCCTATCGACTTCCACTGCCACTCAAGGGGTTCGACCACACAGCCAGGAGATCGCAAGGCCAAGCACTCAGCCACTGCGCCACGGAGGTACTCGGATCAGCAACCTCAGAGGTCACGAGATAGTAACATGAACGGGTTAGTGCACAGTTAATAGCCGCGTGTCATGTGAACAATGCCTTCCCTTATTGCAATTCCTTTGAACTGATATTAGCATAGATAATCAATTCCTCTATTTTTCACGAAGCAAGCTTCAGGAAAGTAGATAGCTTATTTGATCACATTTCTTTTGCACTACTTTGATTAGTAAAATTGACACACATTCATATTAATGTATTTTGACATTTTGATATTACCATATCCTTTTGGTAATGTGAATTTTACTCCTTTTTCACTGACATTGAGAATGAGGTGGTCATCGATAAGCCGCCGAATATCACTTGTCAGATAGCAATTTGTTGAATAGTTGTAGTACTGTTTGTTATTGCAATTCATAAATTATGTCATTATTGTTTAGTAATTTGTTTAATTAATTCACTCCTCAGAAAATCCTATGTATTGAGGACAGAGATCTGATCAGGCATTTCCTTTCTGTTATATCATTGTTGAGGTTATAGAAAGTGGGCGTCACAATATACTCAAGTGCAGCTCTACGCTACCTACGCCCATGTCTGCTTGTGCAGAAGTAGGAGGTATAAATGAATGCACTGCATTGTCATGCATTTAACAAAGAAAGAGATACACAAAAAGAGGAGTCTTCATGCTCAGAGTGGAGAGCTATCGTGTGCGACTCGTTGTCATCCTCTCACTACGAGGCAGAATGCATGGACGAATGACAAAATGTTTCGATTTTAAGAACTTCTTTTTGGGAATGTATTTATCTCGGAGAATCACGACTCCGGAATGAATCTCCAATAACAATCGCTAGCTTGCCAAGCTGCTCCATTTTGTTCATTAGGGCGATTTTCATTCATAAAGATTGCATAAGATATCTAAAGAGAATGACAACTATTAAGTCAACAGCACACGTGATTCCCGACAGCACTCGCCTGACCCAGGTACCGTCAGCGTGGACTATTAAAGAAGGTGCGAGCTCGTCTCCACACGTGGCTTAGTGAAGAAGGACTTTGGTTCGATTTGTGGGTCAAGCGAGTACGTTCGGGAAATCAAAGATGTTGGTGTCTCTTATTGACTTAATAGCTGTCTCTCTCTCTAGATATTCAGTATATTGCCACAGACCTTTGTTGACAAGATTGCAAATAGCAAGTATTTTTACGCGTTAAAGCTGCAGAGAGAGACGTTGTATTCTTCCCAACTGATTCAGAGAATTGATATCCGGAATAATTGGAATGATGAACGATAGCTGTTCTCTTGACCAATATGAGCTGCACTTATGCGTCCAATCAACTGACTAAAGCGTGATTCTAGGAAATTTCGGAATTCTTCTGATCATTTCTACCATGAAGTAAAAAAAATAAATAAATGAACCTTCTTTATACTCGGAAGCACATTAGGCTCGGAGTCTTTCTTCCATGTGGCCGATTTGTCATTTACCCCACTTTCATTCCTTGTGCTGAGTATTTAACAAGAATTTGCCTGTTTTAAAATCAGGTTTGACCCGACCAAGGTTTGAACCAAGGTCTCCCGGACGCAGAGAGAACACTCTGCCACAGGGCCACAGCGCCGGTCATAAGATCAGTTCGGTCATGAGGCTTTAAATGTTAAAAAATGGTGAGATCAGTTACCTATCCATTCAATTTTTCTTTGGAAATGGAGTTATTTCGTATTCAGGCCGCTTCTCATTCCATTATAACATTGTTTTCTCTTTCACCTTTGAAGTGCAATGGTATAATAGATTTTATTTCACTTCATTACTTTCTGACTGGGACTTACTGAATTAAGTGATGTGATTGAATGGCAAAACAATAAAAGTGAGAGAACTGCTTCAGTGTTAATTCGTCGCGTGTTTATGTACCTTCCTCGCAATGCGTAACACTAAAACTGTTTATTCGCCTCTTTAATGCGTTTGATTGCGTGCTGCAACCGTTGTGGACATAAGCAAATGGCAGCAAGATTCTGCAGCCTTCATATTTTGATCTATTGACACTTCCGATTAGTCTGTCTTAGATCAGAAATCATCTTTTCATTTACTGTTGCAAGGAGGAAAGGCTTCGAAGAATTGGTTTCTTGATTACTCTTTGTTTAACCTCCATGGGTCACCCGAAGGTTCGCCCAGGGGATATTCGGAATTTTCTGTTGTTTTGATGGATTGAAAATTGATCATTTTTAAGCTAGATAAAAGTTCCACTCTGTAGATGTTATCTGATTCAATGTCACTGCCATTCTACTTAAAATGTTTCATATTTACAGTGACGTTTTCATTTACATGTAATATTGCGGCTGAAAATCATTGTGGTAGAATGCTACTGGTAAAAATACAGAATTACAATGCGATTTAAGTGCGACCTGAAAGTTGGAGCGATGGCTGACTGTGGCCTTCGTGGAGGGAAAGTTTGCGCTCTCCTGCATCAGCGGATTTACATGAGCTCAAAATAGCAAGGTCCAAAACTAAAGAGCAGGCGTTCCTCCACATTCCTTTGCTTCAGTGAGGCATGATCGTTGGTTTCTGCACCCATTCCCCTTGCCTGTGCAAGTTGATGTCTGCGGCTAATGGAAACCACATACCTCTGAGACTAAATGCAGTTTGTTGCTAAAAATGGATCAGTTGTGGACGGACAATCAGATGGAATCGTAGGGGAAAATGACGTTCACATACGACCGTTCCACGAGAAAGTACATCCTTATAGAATAGGACCTCGTTAAGTTATAAATACATTATATCATCAGATCCTTAACAATCCTTTAAGAGAATGACAACTAATGAAGATGGTACTCATCCGACCCAGGAATGGAGCCGAAGTCTGCGGTGGACACGAGCTCACACCTTCTTCACTAGGCCAAGCTGACGGTACAACAGGAGATCGATTGAAGGCAGAAGTCTTCTCCAAGTGATTTCGACAGCCTTGTGTCCTATTAAGAAGTCATATATGCGTAACGGAAACGTACTTGTTGAAAATGCGCAGCTCTTATTTGCCTTTTTAGTTTTACCCTAATGTGAAGTATTCTGTGAAAGTCCTGTTTCAACCGAAAAACCATCTGCTTCATCAGTCCTGATGGGTCTGACCAACCATGGCTGTATGCAGGTATATATGGGAAGCTCTCTGAGACCTCCTCAGCAGAGAAACTGAGATTTAAGACAGAAATTCAGGCCATGCAGATTTAAAGTTGAAGGTAACTTATCTTTATACAGAATCTGCTCGCGATGGAAATAATGACTTCGTGATAACTCAAGAGGTGGGAAGCTGCGGAATTGTTACCGCATTTCATGTGTCCATGACTATGTTAGTGCTCTATTTCAATTTTATGTTCCAATTTGCATGGCGTAGCTACTCGTTGTAGGATCTTTTGTCTTTATTTTTTGTTAACATGATCTTTTTGTAGTTTATGTCTATAAAACATATTTTCATCTACTCTTTAAAATTGCAACGTCAGAAAAATGAAAACAACGCAAAAATATTAAATTTTATGACATGATCGTGCTACCAATTACATACTCTGGGCAATATCACTCTTGATAAAGTTTTGACTCAATACAACATTTTGTCTCAAGTCGTTTCCTAGATAGTCAGATGTAGTACATCGTAAATCAACTCAGTGCCATAGAATTCGCCCTCATGAAACCTGTAAATTGAGTGAACAGCGCCATGACGATTAAACAACAACTTCACCACTCAAAGTGTTCAAAAATGTACGTGCATATCTATGACAGACATTAATTTGACGTCAATCACTTGACTTGTTTCTCTATTTTCTGCACGTCATCAAACTGAGCATTTCTAGAGAAATTACATTCATAAAACTGAAAGGTTGTGTAATAAGCTTCCTCTACAATTGTTTCCAACATCTGCTATTGAAGCATTTCAGGGGACAGTCTTGCACTTTGTTCTTTGGAGTTGATAATTTGATGGTGTTGTAGTTTCTAAATGATCGCACTTCTTTTTTTCATATAATGGAATTTTTAATATTTTGGTAATTTCTATAGATCTTGTAGAGAAAGATGACGTTAACATTTTTTGAAATTTATGAAATAATATTATTTTTCAGTCTTCCTACGCACAATTGGCATATCTCAATTGATAAGGCCAGATCGGCGAAATATATTTTGATACAATTTATTGATTAATTTTTGTGCATAGAAAGACTGAAAAATGATATTATTTCATTAATTTCAATAAACGAATTTTTAGTATTTTTCTGCACGCAATGCAATCCGCTAATTGTACAGTCTTCTGGTCTTCAAGTTTTTAGCTTTATTGGTTACACAGTTGAGCATGGTTTTCTATCTTTCTTTTATTCGTTTAATTGCTTTGCTAGTCTACTTTATCATCCGTATTTCTCTGCTTTTCAACTTCTTTACATGAGATAAATATCAGTTGCATCTGTCTATGTTTGAAGCCTATCAGTAAATAATAATCTCACTTCGAGCATTGCATTTGTGCTGCAGAGTTCATCAATACAATCATCGCACTCTTGAAATCGTAGTCGATCTTTGCTTACTGAATTGATTGTGACGTAGCAGCTCAGTCACGAATCGATTCAGCTCGATCTTGTTTAATCAGTGTCACTGAATGTGCGGACACCATCTGCCTCGGTAGCGCAGTAGGTAGCGCGTCAGTCTCATAATCTGAAGGCCGTGAGTTCGATCCTCACCCGGGGCACATCTTTTGGAAGAATTGTTTTGAATTTGTTCATTATATTCACTATGTTCGGAATCAGAGAAATATCTATGAATCAAGTATTTATGTTATCTTGCAGCTTGTGAACATGGTTTCCTTTTTCATTTAGGCGTGTTTTATGAAAATGCTTCGTTCACTGTAGATACTTTACGACACTCCAGAATTTCTAATTCGCGCACTAATTCATGTTGTGAAAGCATCATTTAATGATCGTCAGATTAAAACGGACATCATAGAATGTTGATATAGCAGTTCCTATATATGTTGAAGATGAAAGTCATATAAAATAAAATACACTTTGTTGCAAAAGACAGAGATCTAAGAATATATACAGATGCACTCACAGTACAGTAATCGGATGTCCTCCTTAGACTTACATGTGTGATTGACATTTTCCTGTTTTAAATATTTTGAATTTTATATAATTTTGTAATTTTCCTAAACCAGTATGTTGTAGAAGCTATTAGAAAGCTTAGTTGTGTATGTTTATTTGCTGGTAGCAACTTGTAGTGAGCAAATCGCATATAATATTTCGCATTCCAAAATGGTGATGGAAAAGGAGCTCACGATTTTGTATTGTTTCAAACGAAACAGTTTTAGTGCAAAAGTATTGCACGATTGGCAGTTGCTATCAGCAGAGGTAAACAGCTCTTCTATTTTAGCACCGGTTTAATTTGTACTCGCATCCTATATTATATTTCATTCTTGGTTTTCCTTCATTTTCTGCGACGATAGCGGTCGTCCTCCGATCGCGTGTCACTCGTCAAAACGGAAGAGGCAACACCGCACTGGAAACTGGAGACATGGACGGAATAGGCCTATGGACACCAGCAGAACGAGTAAATGAGTACGATGTCAGTTATGTTCATTGGCATTCCTCATTATCACGTAACCATCAATCATTTGCAACTTGTTGTTAATAGTAACTTTCAACTTTGTTGAACAATTGATATCCGATGCCTCTCCAACATGATGGGAAGTATTCTTGTGATGATCAATGGGAGGAAATTCACGCATTGAGTTGAGCGGAGTGTTTGTCACGTTCCATAAGAATTAACAGAAAATGCAGTTTGATGGCGAAGAAGCACCCGATAATGGACTTTGTATGGGCAATGACAAATATTATTGCTGAGTATGTCTATATCTAGTCAATGTAGCAAAAAATTTTTAGCATTTTCTATGTTAATTCATTGACATAAAAATAGGTTTTAGGTTTCTTATTTTCACCGTTTGTTATTTTTAAGTTAGCTTCTCGTCAAGTCTATTACGGACTCTTATTTTAGTTCTTAGATTGTATAAATATAATTGTTTGTAAGTTTTAATTTATTTCCCTTCCCGTCTTAAGTTGAGTAGTCGACTAGCCTTTATTCGTATTTCAGTCCCTACTCTGTACTGGAGTAGGTTACTCTATGTAGTTAGTATTCATTTGTACTCATTCGTTGATGACTTTGAATTACCTAATTATTTACAGGATTCTCCACTAGGTAGTTGTTTAACTTTGGCGTCTTCCGTTTCCTGAATCCTTCGACTTTTTTCGACCGTATCGTGTCTTAATTCGATTATTGAGTACTGAGCTGATAGCACAGTGTGGACCGAGTCCCCATCTTTCAGTATAAGTACATTAATTATTCACGTCACATGCATTCTTTTTTATAATAGGTCTCACAGCTATTTTACTGGTAGGCATATTATTATTATTGCAGTTTACCATTTTATTATTGGTTTGATTTTATTATCAATCTTTCTCTTCGTTCACTCTTGCATTCTTTAGGATTCGACGTTAATTTTCTTCCATGTTGTTCTAAGTATTAAGGTGATAAGCTATTACTGCGTATACATCGTATTAACATTGCTATATTCAAATTAGAAAAATTTCGATCGTTGTAATTATTCCTGTTTTCATACTTGATCATCAGTACTGAGGAACCTCATATCCAGATCCAGACACGTAGACAAAGCTATCTGTCTCTGTGGGATATCATGATGCCATGACTGAAAATCACACTATTGATCCACATTTCTTGTACCCGGCAATTTGCAAATCAAGCATGAGGACACTTTTCAAGATGCATCTCTCCTACTGCCAATATCCCATGGTCAATCCTTGCATACTTGACTGAACTAACATCCATAGAATATTAGAATTGATGGCAGTCGAAGTGAAGGCATTCGGAAGTGCCTCAAATCGGAGCTATATGTTTGTCACGGCATCGCATTGTGAAATTCAAACAAGAATATACATCCTATTTATTTACAGGATGAAAACTTTGACCATTGATATTAGTGGTAAGGAAATGTCATCAGCTAAGAATGATTTTAAGCTGAAGCTGATGAAAACACTCACCCAAATCTTCCATCGCTTCTCCAGGTTTGAGTTCAGGGAGACGGAAATATTTTGATCTGTCAAACTTGGCGCGCATTGCACATTTATCTCTGCTATCCCACACCCTCATCACACAGTTATGACCGCAGAGGTTGGTCAGGAGCTCTCCCGAAACATTGGCGGAATGCGTTGTAGACCAAGTGATCCACGTGAATTCTCCATCAATCCAGGTCTTTATCACCTGCGACGAGGAGAAGAGGAAGGAGGTCATTTAGAATTCATTGGGAGATAAATTCTCAAGTTCTTGATGGTCTGCACAGTGACAATCTGGAAATATTCCAATGATATAGTCAGAAAGATAAGGTGTTTCTTAATTGCAGATATCAGTAGTGTTTGTAATATAATGGCAGTGCTTCTCGGAGACAAAAATTGTTGTATTTGTTAGGTAGCCGGTTCTTACATCGGTGCATAGAAATTGACAACAATAAAACCTCTAGAATGGAAATTAAGCTTCATGCAATGCACAATAACGGCACATAAATCGCACGCATTCTCACTTAGATACACCTGCCAACGTCTGAATCATTGGATTAGAATTAGTCGTGTGCAATTCTAAGCTTTTCATTGGTTCTTCATGCCCCAACTTAGTTCCCCCGGATGTGCCGCTACCTTGAGTCAATTTCTATTCTAGTCAACTTCAGATAATCTATTTCTATGCATCGGATGCTTAAATAGTGAAGTAGTAAATGCGATAAAATTCACCGATATAAGTTTAAACCAATTTAAATAATCAAATTTGCAGCATAGACGACAATGACGACAATGAAGCCTCTAGAATGAAAGTGAAGCTTCATCCAGTTTACAATAATGGCACAAAGTCACATAGACACTCCTCTGCCAGGCTGCCATCGACTATTGGCTTAGAATCAGTCATATGTGTAATTCTAATCTCTTCATGGTGATTAATGCTCCAACTTATTTCCTGACTGTGTCGTGACCTTGATAAACATATTATTTCTTTGGCGTCCAGAGCATACAGTGTATGATGCTGCATTGATGGTCAAATTTCAGCAAATTGAGGGAAAGTCATTGTTAATACTTTGGCTGAAAAACTCCTGCGAATTGCAGTAAAATACATCTGAATAGTGCACTAGCCTTGATTTATTCGGATTCTACAAGTTCGTCTCGCTACACTGACATATCTTAACAATTTAAAATTATCGACAGAGCAGCCGGGCTACATACAGCAGTTGTATGAGTATCAAACAGTATTTAACCGAAGATTGGGCGGTGATAGATCGTTAATGAGAAGGGGTCGCAATGCCGGTACTGTGGTGATGATACGATATTACGACCCTTGCTAATGAGACACATATCAGACTATTCCTAATACTTCATTCAATAAATGAATTTCGGTGGCAAGAAGGAATGCGTAGTTAGCTTTATAACTCAAGTTTTTAAACAAACATTGTTAATATGAAAGTTAGGACATTGTGTTCTGCTATCCATGAGAGTATCAAATTACACTGACGAAACAACACCTTGAGCAATTCACATACTCAGAGGATGTTATTGACTTCATTTGGTTGACTTTGTGAAAGAATTTTCATCGAAGGTGGAAATGGGAAAATCTAAGAACCTAAAATCTAAGTTATTAATACCTGAAGTTTTCTCTCCGACCGCTGGAACAGTGCATCTGTAGAGCAAGTAGATATTTTCCATGTAATATTTCCTGTGAGTTTCTATCACTAGAAATTTACGTCATTCCGCTAATTTCATTTTCTTCGGTAGAGATTTTGTGACTGAAGAACTCTATGTAATGAAAATATTCATATTGCCCACCAGGGATGGATTTTCAGACATTATCTCAATGCCAAATTATCAAAATTCTAGTGCGCTACATATATAGGCCTACCATTACTCTGTCATCGCTGACTGGAAGGCCCATTCATACTACAGGTATAGCATTCATATTACGGATATAATGAAGACAATGGATCATCTGGTTCAAATGGAATTTACGAAATAGCAAGATGTACAGCGAAAATCAAAAGATGATCAGTAATAGCCTTCAACACCAATGGCTCATAATCCTCATATAGCATTGCAAGAGTTAATGCAGCTTTCAGATCTGCACATGGAAATATCCCTAGGCTCATGATCCACTAAATCCCCGTCCCCTGTCCTAAAGTCCTATTCATTTCAGGAGGCTGTTATCACAGCATCCCCGTGCCTACGCCACTGTCGCTTACCAACAGCTGATGATCATTCTAACATCAGATCGAGAACTACACAGAAATCGGACTGCCGTATGACGGAGCAGGTCGAACATACCAAGTAGATACTGATATAATGAAAAAGCTTCT
Source organism: Prostheceraeus crozeri (assembly GCA_907163375.1). Lineage (NCBI taxonomy): Eukaryota > Metazoa > Platyhelminthes > Polycladida > Euryleptidae > Prostheceraeus > Prostheceraeus crozeri. The sequence continues at coordinate 71,428 of CAJQUW010016144.1, forward strand.
AAATGGAAGGAAAATTACCTTGGCGTCGTTTTTGTCAGGGAACACTTTGGCCGCAATGCCGTAGGAGACGACGTCGGTCTTCATGGGATCAGACCCATCAGGGAACAGCTGGTATTCCAAATGATAGTAAGTCTGTGGTTTCGGGGCATCAACGACACGTTTCCGTTGGAAGACAAGCTCTCTCACGTCTGGGATGTCATCAGCCTCCACCGTAGGGAAGCACAAGGCGACCGTGACCGTGAAAGTTGATTCATGAGAGCCCGGGGTTACCATTCCAGCTCGCCGTTTCTTCCTTGGCTTCGCTTCGAAGTTGCCGCCGCTGACAGCGACGCCGGAGTCGCCGTGTGCGGGGTCAACATATAGTTCTGCCATGTCCTGAGTCTGTAACAGAGAATGTGACGAGATTGAGTTCCCCAATGCAATTCATCCCGTCCAGAATGATGACCTCAATCATCTCCCGGCAATGAGCGGAGCCGGTTCTCCTCATCAAAGCTCCAATCACTTCCTTTATTGCATTTGATGAAGAGTTACCTCGCGATCATCTCTGGCTTTAATATCCATGGCCGTGCGTGAGCTCATTCATTATCTAATTTCAAATAAAAAGGTATGAACTTTATAAAATGCATTTTCAAACACTCTTCTGAAGGACGGACAAAACTCCAATAATCAGGTCAATGGATGTGCAATTCTTCAAATCGGCACCTCGGTACTTATGGGTTATTTCCACCCACGTTTTCACTATTGTTTAAAATCAGTAGAAATGAATCAATCGTCACAAAACTTTAAGCACAAGTAAGTAAGGTTATTCTCTACCCACATGCAAAAATTTAGGCGAATCGGACAAGTACTTTTTGAATTAGGAGCGATGACGGCAGCTTGATTTGACTTCTCATAACCTCACCGTCGGATCAGAAAGCACTTGAGGACAACAAAGTCATTTCCCGACAATTCTAGAAGCGATGATGACCAGGTCCCATCCCTTATACTAACACTTATAGCTTCAGAACGGTGTGGCAAAGTAGTGGTCGTGGGAAGATTTCAAATAGCAGTGGATAAGACGAAGAGGGAGAGAGAACATTGCACACACGAGTAACAATAATGCGTCGAACAGACGAAGTCAGATCAAGCTGTTGACATCACTAGACTTCACGTCATCGTCTCTCATGCAAAAAGTTCTGGTCTGATCTGTATGAATTTTGTATGTGAGTAGAAAATATGCTTAAGTACGTTTACCTGAAGTTTGGTGACGATTGATTCATTTTTGCAGATTTTGGACAAATTTGAAAACTTTGGGGGAGGAGATAACGCAGCACCGGCACCTCAATGGAACAGATGTTCAATTTTACGATTTAACCCGGGGATGAGAAAAGTCTTCTAGTTATGGACAACAGGAAGGATGCATTGAGCTTCATAGTACAATGAAGATCAGAATTCAAGCCATAAGACAATCTTCTGAGATGTACAGTTGCTTCTATGCCATTTATCTGTAAAGGTGTTTTCATTGTGTTATTTGTCATATTTTCATTACATACTTGTATAGAATTTCGAACCAACCTGATTGATTCAAGGGAAAAATTTTGAGAAATGGTAAAAATGCATTTCATCGAAAATATTTTGCATTTTAACGATGAAAAGAGTCACAGACCAACCAACACATGGAAGCATTACCACTTCATGCATGCCATGATATTGAATGTAGAGGAAGTTACCATGCAGTTTTCTCTTTCTTGATTCCGAGCGCCGGGGTCTGAACAGAGGAAGAAGCTGCCCAGATCCTCGGAACTGTACTGTTTGTAAGACAGTGTTGGCGGCCCCGGCCCTGGCCGGCTCCAACCCTTTTGTAAAATAGGAGTCTTCTTCCACATATGGTAAGATCCTTTACCTTCCTGTCTGTGAATCATAGGACCGCGCATGCAAGCGATGCCATTGCAAGTGATAGGAGCTTTTCTGAACTCCAATCAAATGATATTTGACGATAAAAAAATGTGATATAAAGTAATTAGAATTGTTGAAATCTGTCAGAAATTGAATATTGATTCTAAGCTGACTGTATTGCTAATATTGTTTGACTTGAAATTGTCTGCATACCAAGTATCCTAAATATCCGCTCAAAGAGTGATTCTTTTAAGTATGACATGTCATATCATTCTATGAAATTTACTGTTAATTATTTTGACTTTGAGGCCTTCTGGCTTGTCATCAGTGTTGTCAATCTGATAGCATGAGATTTGCAGCTCATGAAATATTCATGAAAAATGCTTCAAACAGGGCTGGGCGCGAATCCCAAAATAATGTTGAATATAAGCATATTAGCATATTATAATGTGATGCTGCTTCTGACTTTCTTGAAATATTGATTGATTAATGATGACACCACACTCTCCACACTAAAAAGTTGTCTTTATGGTGTGTGCCTCATCAATATGTGTAACCTATTGAATATCAAGTAGCCTGATGAGAAATAAAGATGTTTGATTTGAAAGTCATCTCTGAAGTTGTAAAATCACACTCTGATATATCTGATGTATTGAGGACATTCCTGGGTTAATCATTGAAAAACAAAATGATTGCCACTGGCTATTGTAATTTCTAACACCCGATGTTTCGTAATTACTGTCAATGCGTCAACTACTGTAATTGACCGCTGAGAAAGAAATACGAAATATCGGGTGTTACAAAAAACAATGAAATTCCTGCGAAGCCAGTGGATCGAAATGGGATGATCACTGATCGGCCCGAAGTTTTTGTCATCTGAATTGGATAATCGCTGTTCGGACTGCGAATTGCTGATCGGAACTGAATTTCCAGATTCGAACAGCATCTAACATGATTCGTTTGTGAATTTCAATAATTCTGTGCAATAAAAATGCATATTTAATCTGATCGAAATGAATACAGTCAGAGAATACATTGATTACGGCGTGTACGTTAATATATTTCGCACGGCAGTAGGTGTTTGAGTAGGCCCATACTTTTATAATGCTCTTAATTGCTTTACATAATTGCTCTTGTGCCTTGACAAAGGACGAACGTTCGAAACGTCGGCAATAAACATACAATATCGAGAAATTTTGGCCTTATTTTCGTTATTCTGGAGGTATAAATCTTATTTTCAAATAATGATAATGAGCACCTGCTGCTCACGGCTCTTTTGTATGAAGGAAACGCTCTGACAGCTGAATTTGAGAGATTCTTCATTTCAAATTCCTCTCCCAACCTCCTGACTTACATTGGAATGTTCCGTTGTCGTACTTCTCGCTGTTACGGGACTTTTCTCACGACTCGGCTCCTCAGGCATCAAACTGCTTTCCATTCCCTTGACTTGGCTCCGTTTCCGCTCTGATATTGACCGACGCGGTTGCGCTGGAGCACTCTGTTGAGCTTGAGCGATGTTTTTCTTATCGCTCTTCATGACGTAGTGATGTTTGCAGTTCGGACTTGAACGCACCGCTGCCGATGGATCAAATGATTACACGGATTATCAGGACCGGTCTAAGCGCCTTAGTTGGCCTGGTTACTCGACGCTGACGAGTAGGCTGGCAGGTGGCGATGCGTGCGGCGTTCAGAAGAGACAGTCGTGCTGTTGTCCTGCCGGGTAATCGCGGCAGATGTAATTGGTGTCCTCAGAATACGTGATTTAAATTTGATGTGAGATCATACTACTAGTTAATATTTTGAGAAGTAGAGGGATTAAATAGAATATTTTACAAAGGAGATGCATTTAATATTATTTTCCTCTTGTGGAAAATCTGGTAATACCTGATTGATTCTTCTCATGCATATTACGGGAATTTATTCTTCATTCCAGTTGGCTTCAAGAATCGGCAACTGTTGAACTCTTCGAAGTCTGCACAGACGATGATAACAAGGCAATCATCACTGCGACGTTTACTCCTTCAGCATATGCCAAATTCCAAGCAACCTTTTCAAAAGGAAAGAAGACTTGATGATTATTTTCAATTCTTCTGAGACATCTTATGCCGATACAATTTTGTAAATTTTTGTACAATGTGAATTGTAAATTAAATGAAGTCCTACAAATCGGTTTCTGGTTTTGATGAACGAAGCCCTTCGGGTGAGTGCTAGTGAATCCTATTGTTGCATTTTGAACACAAGTTACAAGGAAGTGGATGCGAAGTCGTCGCCACTTTCAGTCAGGTTTATTTAGAGTGTCTGCAGCGAATAAAATGGGAAATAAGTCAATAAAGCACGGAAACAGAGGAAATCTCCAGGAAAGTCGCCGGGATGAAGCGGAGATTTTTAAAGTAAATTTGACCGTCACAGGCTGGAAATCTCAGGCAATTTTACCGGGAAAAGTGGGACTTGTAAAGCAATTTTAACCAAGAAGCAGGATAGGAAAGTAACATTATTTGAATTTTAAATCTGAAGATATAGAAATTTGATCATCTAATGTGACCGGTTATGATCAAACTCAATAGGAATCTTTTGTCTATCTACACTGCAGCCAATGTTCCGATGAGTTAACATTCATGAATTAAAAGATATTTGCGTCTGTCTGTTGATTGTCAGCAGTTTTTGCTAATTTCAAGACACTCGTTGTTCTCGTTCTCGTGATGGTTGAGCAGGAAGATTTCTAGTTTCTTGGACCTGTACATTCCAGCTAATGACACGGACACACTAAGCTGACATCTCCGAATGCATGTAGAAATGAATGTTTATTGCGATTAACTACAGAACTCATTCATTCATTCAAATAAACAATCACGATGGAAGAGCCTGTAATATCAGATCAGATCTTTCAGTGGTAGGTCTTTATGATTCACAATTCAAATCCTATGAGTTTGCATACTGTGACATCTCATGAATCCATCAACAAATAAAAGGCAGGCATGTTCAGAAACACAAACAGATTTGTTCCAGCCACTCCGGTCCCAACGTCTGTCAGTGTTGAAACGTTCAAGAGAGCCGTCAACAAACTTCCATAAGCTCTATGGGTTCTTTCTCATAATGCTTTCTCAGAGAAACATTGTATTATTTGTTATTTCCACTTTTATCCTCATTTATCCTACGATTATTGGTTTTTGCTTAGTTATTTTGCATCCCCTTATTTGTCTGTTCAGTTTCACCACCTTATTTGAGCTTTCAGGGGGGTTTCTTCACGTCAGTGATGAGTAATAGGCCTACATCTTTTTCCTTTGCTGTTACAAAATGATTTAGTTACATTCCTTTATCATCCTCGCTTTTCTTTCTTCCATTTTCTTTCCTGTCTTTCATCTTCTGAGGTACACCTTTGCTGCATATCGCTCGTTCTCTTAAGCTTTGATTAAAGCAAATTGAGCATCTCCTTCCGTGCAGATTGCATCGTTGAATTTCTTCAAAAACCGATTCGGAAAATGTTTGAAATAGCTATGCACAAGTAAAAGTATGAATAAACCTCCTGTCTGAAGCAATAACTACTAGATGATTGAAATGACAGTTGCAGACCACCCAGACATTCGCTTTTTCGAGAATATGCCTAAATTTTCGCTTTTATCGAGTGGCATTCGTTTTTTTTCGGTTTTTTGGTAAAGCAGGAAAAAGTGTTTCGTAGTACAGGCTTTTTTTACTTGTTGACAACGCAACCTGACTTTTGCTGTTTACTTTAGTCATGCTATCATTCATGTGTTGACAATTGAATGCATATCTTGACGATTGCATATCTTATGTAGTAACTATATTATATAGGAATTGGAAAATGTGTCCTTATTCGCAAACAAGTCATGTAGCATTTCTTGAAGTCAAAGCCTTGTCGTAGTGCGTTTCGGAAAATGCACAGTTTTTTTACAGTAACTTTGAGGCCGTGGTGCTATAGCTTAATTTACACGACTCTGAATTGATGCATGTTGAAAGTACAAGCGGTTTACATGCCACATATGAATGTCATCGAATTTATCACTCAAGGAATTCGAAACGTCAATTAAAGATAATATCAAAATAACGAAGACGAAAATTAAGTCAATATTTTTCAATATTGGCTATCTCCAATTCAATTCAAAGCTTGGACTTGGTTAGATATTTTAATAAAAGTGCATGGAGCATGATCTTGATAATTGGCCTTTGAAGTAGGCTGCATAGTGATAGTTTTTATGGAATATTTTCAAAGATTTACCCAATAATACAATTTATCGTCGGTTTTCATCAATTTAGATTTGAAATATTGATGGATATTTACATTAAAGTTTTGATTGAAAAAATACTAATGTATGTCGCATAACAGGCAGTTTTGATCTCTGGAATAGGCCCACTTATAGTTAAAAGCTTGACGGAGAGGGTCTGTAAAGAGCCCACTCGAATGTAAGTCACTGACAGCATAATTTTCTCTCTTTGGCAGCCGTCAATTGTCGGAAAAATTCCATTCTTGAAATATTTATCATCTAATCACTATTGGACTGCATAATTTAGCAGTATCAATTTCATGGATAGTAAATATACAAGTTGACACTTTTACATCTAAATTGACGTTTGCAACAATACCCATCTAATAAAATATCAATTTAGCTTCAATAATACAGCTTAATTATGAGCATTATCTTCCTTTTCAAAAAATGCATCCTACTAAACAATATTATTATCATAATATTAGGCTTGTGAGTTCTGAAGAAAGCTACAATGATTATCATATGAAACCTTTTTGTGTACATTCTATCACTGTATAAAATAATTGTCATATTGATGTAAACCTTAATAAGGATCCTTTATTCGTCATAAGATCCATTTCACATGACTTTAGTTAACAGACCCCTATCTAATAAATACTTGAAAATATCAAAATGCTCTGGAATGTTCATTTGAAAGAGATGTTCAAAGTTTTAGGCTAATTTATCAGTTGGAAGCATGACAGAGAAATTTCCTTAATCACATCAGAAATTATAAAATCATCTTCATTCTGCTGAATTTTCTAGCAGTATTTTTTGATTTTTTCAACACTATGTTTCAACAATCCTATGAAACAATCTTGGAATCTACATTATTTGTCTAAAATTGAAGCAATCTAAATTGATTGCTGGTTATATGTCAGATTATTAATAGAATACAAAAGATAGGTTCATGTATAAATATGGTCTGGTGCATTTGCGAATTGTTCAACAGGATGCAAGAAAAATACCTCCGAAGAGGTATTCCGACAAGTTATCATTTTTGTACCAGAAAGCAATATTCGCAATCTACGTTCGTAGTATTCGTGGTAGTGTATGGCTTGATGGCATATTATGTCGTTATGACGCATAAGCGCATAAACGCAAGTAAGATATATATCGTTCAGAAAACAATTCTCGATTGACATAATATACCTAAATACATGCATATACGTGCGTACAATGCTTCACTTGATGTAGAAATTACACCTGAAAATTGATATTTTAATTTCCGTAAACATTGCGGAGGGGGAAGTTGATGTGATGTTGCAGAAATCCGCATTAATCATAAGTCCATCTCAGATCTTTTCCTATCTGATATCACATAATTCAGGTAGCAATATAATGGGATAATCAGACTTCTACTCCCGATGAAACGACTATGTTCTTCACAGAGATATCATTGATTGATCAAACTGTCTGACATGCAAATTTTGTCGATCTAAAAGATAGTCTGGAAATTGGTCGAAATCATCCTGGAATCCACCGGCAAATTTGCTTGAAGCCTGGCCGCCACCGTGTGCACCAGATTCAAAACATTTTAAACAAAATGTGATGAATGAGCTCAATGGTCAACGCGGATAGTTCGTTTTTAGGTAGATCTAATCACCTTATCTAATTATCGGAAATTGAATTTGTAATGATTAATTTTTGAGCACGGAAATAAAACACGGATATAGCAGAGCGAAAAAATGCTTTGGAAGCGATTTTTTCCAAAAGTTATAGAGAGATCTTCCTACTGTCGTATGAAAAAGTCAGACTAATTTGAAGCACTTCATTGTATTATGATTCGAATGTAATTTAGTACCGGGTATTTGCAATATGACACAGATTAATTTTTCAGTTGTTTTGTCCGCTTATGTTTGAATCCAAACATCGATATCCAAATGCGTTGAATATTTAAACGTTAATTGGATAGAGTAAAGAATATGTTTGGAACTGTTCACTTTTGCGCTATCATCCTTTTGTTTTCACTTCAACAACTTCGTTTTAGTTGACCTAGAAGCAGAAAGTCATAATAACTTCCGTTGCATCCCAAAAGTCCAAAGCCGAATATTAGAGGTATTCCCAAAAATCTCCAATCTTCTTGTAAATGCACTAATTAGAATTTGTGGTTCTGCGCTGGTTAGTCGCGAAACTGGTATTTTCTTGTCATAAATGAGCGAGTGTTAATTTCATTTCATTCATTGTAAAAAGGAATGAAACGTGAAGGTTTCGATGTGCGGTGCATTTATTTCACCGGACTGCTGGTAAAACTGCTTGTTACAAGATATGATCAACTCTGGAATACCGACTGATCTCCGTGGTCACTGATTGCTTCAATTAAGCAAAGATGTTGGTCAATATAATGAATCTTCTGGCAGATTAATTATTGCTAGTAGAATTTATCTCCAGCTACTACCGCAGCAACTTCCTTCTGTCATTGAAAATGTCACAGCGTATATAATATTCATTGTATATTCCCTTAGGCATCATCAGAAAATGTGACAAGTATGAACAGGCAACTAAATCATCAAATAATTAATTTGGTGGCCACTGGATTTGTGACACCGTGCTGCAGTTTACTTCCTTGCAACTCTGACTATGCTCCCGATATGCCCGCATCCGGTAAACATGTCAAAGTCTACATCAGGGTGGTGTAGGGCTGCACTTAGTTGAGTGCCTGGAGGTTTGGGCTAAGGACGCAATGTAGTCGACCAATTTAGTGCCGAGTCACGAGCATGGGTGATGCCATTGGTACTCCGCGTCAGCCCCTGGTCTCCTGCCCTCCTTTCCCCCCCGTGGTCCCCTTCCTTTGTTCTCTGTGTCCCTAGCCCTGTCCTCCCCTTGCTCCCGTTCCGACCCAGTCCCTCTTCGCACTGCTTTGTTCCGAGACCACCTTTCCTCCCTCCCCGAAGCTGACCTGACCATCTGGACTGAGGGCTCCGTTATTGGACGACTCGGACCAGGTTGCTCGAGTGTTTTCATAAACTGCTGTTCCACTTTCTCTCTTTCCTTTCATGCTGGAGCGCACTGATCAAGCTTCACAGCTGAAATGGTTGCAATCCAGTATGCTCTCTCTTGGTCCGTTTCCCATCACTCCTCGTGTCTCTTTTCCTCTCTTCTTCTCTTATCTGACTCTCTCTCGGCTCTGACCGTGCTGTCTTCACCCCCGTCGCCCCTCTTGTCCACGTCTGTCCACTCTGTCTGGTCCTCTTTGTCGTCCCTCTGCTCTTCCTCGATCTCAGTGTCATTGCAGTGGCTTCCTGGTCACTCGAACATCAGAGGCAATGACACTGCAGATGCGCTTGCCAAAAATGGCACTTCTCTCCCCTCTGCAGCTCCTCAGTGTCTGTCTACTCTGAAGTCCTTCATTCGTCATTCCCTGTTCAACTCCTGGAGGACTTCCGTTCGCTCGTCTTTGATTTCTTCACAAGTCCCTAGCGTAGCAACTGAGGAGCTGTCCCTCCCTCGCGCTGTCCGTTGTGAGCTCTCACGTCTTCGTTGCAACGGCCACAGCCTTCTTCTCAACTCCTATCTTCGCAGGATTGGCAGGTCCACTTCTCCTGACTGCCCTGTTTGTGGTGTAAACCACGATGTACCCCACATACTGTGCTCTTGTCCCTCCCTCTCTTCTATCCGAGCAGCTATCTTCGGGTCCTCGGGCTCTGCATTTGATCTCTGGCATCGCCCGTTGGGGTGTCCGCCTTCTCGGTCTCCGTGGTGTCCGCTGGACGGGGTCGGGTAATCCAACCAGCAAGCCCTTGTTGTCATCTCAACCACTCCCACTACAAGCGAACGTGCATTTTCAGCAGCGAGGTTTTCATAAAGTATAGACTGTTCTCTTTGAGGCCGGAGCAGCTTTCTTACAGTATTCTTTCTTCAGTATAGGCTTTTCTTTAGATCAGCCACAGTTCTTCTTGGCTGTAAGTCATTAGATCGGATACAGGTCTTTATCTTTTGACAGCAATTATTTAGCTTTTCATCCAATTTCTTATTTTTACCATCTGGAGAGCCTCCTTCATTAACTTCTTATTTGGTTTTGTTATTTTCGTGTTTGACGCAGGCGGTTTTGGCCTCTGTCGTGTTGAGGGTGAATTTCCGACGACTGCAGAGTGCAGACCTCTACATTCCTTCACGCCTGGCATGCCTCTATCTCACTGTATCCGCCTTCACCTCACCGGCAAGATGATATGAAGATGGAATTCACGTGTGTGAAGCCTGCGGAACCACCCAGCGGAAACATTATTTATTTCAACGGGATTCTATTCGAAACAACTTCCTGATCATGAAATTGGGCTCAGATTCCACAAATTCGCAGTCGCTATTGAGAAATTCAAGTTTACAGATGCAAGTGGTTCCGCTAACTTCACACACGGATGGAATTGCTGAACGTTAGATATCATGGTCAAATTGTAAACGGTCGTTTCGGCCCTTAATTTGACTTATCATCAGACGGTGATGACTTTTAGTCACATCCAAGTGCTCATCCGTCCTCGCAGTTCGAAAGTTTCATTGTATTCATCAAATCAATCATTTTCATTAATGCTTGGAATAATTCAACCACAGCAATCTCTGTTTTTCGATGCACAGAGAGTTAATTGAAAAGTTAATGACAGCATTGTTTTACCAGCACTTTCAATTGCAATAGAAAAAGGTAAAGCTTGCTCATTTTCACTTAATTATCACTCGGCTTTGATGATATGCGTCAAGTGTATCTTTATTGAAAAATCAAAGCGTGTTTGCTCATCATCGTGTCTTTACGTAATCAGGTATTATTGGAAACGGATTAGATACTTAAAACTTAAATTCAACGAATTCGATCCATTTTTATCGGGAGATAAATAAAACATGATGACGAAAGTGTAAATATCTACTCATGCAATGCGAATATAACTGGTGTTAAATTGAAGTCATAAAGACACGGAAAATAATCATCTGGTTGTGCCGCCTGAACTTTTATGCTGCATTACACAACATTCTGAGGGATCTCTTAACTACCACGTACTATATCAGGATTGCTACAATATTGCAGCGTTGTAGACAAATTAAAAGTGTTATAGGACAGTGCACGGTTATGTAATGATAGGAGTTTTTCAGAATTGGCGGTAGTGATCAGTACAGGGAATGTTACGCATAGGCGCTTGCAAGAGTGGAATCGTCACAGGAAGGCATGTCGGCATGCGGGTGCGGTCGAGCACAGGAAAGTTACATGCGGGTGCAGTTGGACAATGGAGGACTGCACACAGGCTATGGCGGGCAGAAGTGGGCTGCGCACAGGCTGTAACGGGCAGAAGAGGGCTACACAAAGGCTATAGCGGGTGGTGGAGGGCTACGCATGGTCTATGGCGGGCAGTGGAAGGCTGCACGCAGGCTATAGTTGGTGGTGGAGGGCTATGCATGGTCTATAGCGGGCAGTGTAGGGCAACAAACAGGCTATAGTGGGTTGTGGAGGACTCCACACAGGCTATGGTGGGCAGAAGTGGGCTGCGCACAGGCTTTAACGGGCAGAAGAGGGCTACACAAAGGCTATAGCGGGTGGAAGGCTACGTATGGGTTATAGTGGGTGGTGGAGGGCTATACACTCACTATGGCGGACAGTGGACGGCTACACACAGGCTATGGCGGGCATCTGATTGGCAAGTTGATATGCGCTGTAAAGCAAAATGAAATCAAAATCATACCCCATTGTTGCGATAAAACGATTGGATTTTTCTCTACCCTATATGCACGGCTAGTTATAAAATAGATAATCTAGCAGCTCATACAATCCTACACCTGCTTTATTAATTTCATAGTGACTTGAATTTCTCTTCAAATATTTTACATTTTACGACTTTATTCTCTTTTCTAAGATTAAGCGCTGTAGTGGAAGTCTCAGCATCGTTTTCAGGTCATTTAAGTATTATCAATGAGATGAATTGTCTTTGGATGTGATCTGATCGGGTCATACTCGGGTAGGTCGTCATTCGGTTCGAGTCAAGCTTCGGAATTGTTGAAACTCAATTCTATGATCATGTTTAGTCACCTTGGATCGGCCCTGTTTTGTTGGAGATTGGCTGGATTGGTTTTGATGGGACATGAACAGTTGGAAAGCCATGGTTCTTCCCGCTATGCACCTCAGATAGAAATAAAGAATAGTCCAAGGTGAGGTCAGAATCTTCCCAGCCATGCTGCAGTTGCAGATGTCTTGTATCAGAAGTTCTATTCAGACTTCATTTAGGTTGTTACAGTCATCTTCCTTTCACAATTTAGCATTCATTTTGTTCTTGTCATTAAAAAGCTAGCAATTGCAATCATTCATCTTTTGTTTTACATTTTCTACCACGAGAAGGTTCGTTATCGATCTATTCAGTGTTTTGTCCTCCATTTCAACAATGAACACAAAAGTTTTGATTCCAAGACAACTGATAAAACATTGCCTCTGCAAAATGCATTAATTGAGAAGCTGATAACTCTCAGAGGATTTCAATTCTCCAAATAATGAAGTGGAACTCCCATTTCAAATGATGCAAGTTCAAGTATTGACTAAATGGAAGCAACTCGACAATTTTCACTATTGCTTTGAGTAGAATATCTGGATTGCGATAAATCGCGCTCCTTTGCCGAGATGATTCGCAGCTAGACTTCAGCGAGGTAATTAAAGGTTACACCACGATCGATTACACGAGCGCGAAGCGCGAGTTTAATCGAGAGCGATGTAACCGAAATGTCACCAGTTTTCTGCCAAACTGACATAACTTCCTCGATGTATGAATCACAGATATCGGATAGATCATAGATATTTTATTCATTTTTGGATCTCGTTGTTGAATTGTTGAGGTAGACTTTCGGTAATTACATAGAAATCGGTTCAATGTGCTGCATCACACTTGCAAAGCAGTCGCACTTGCATGAAGGTTGCATGCAAATTTTTGCTGTGTGAAAGATACGAAAGAAATGAATAGCGTCGTCATCTTTGTTCTGAGATGGTGTTGTAAGTTGTTAACATCACATAGATGGATTCATTTGTGCAAGGGTTAGTCTTATAGAGCCAACATTATCTTATCCTAGCCAATGTGTGCAATGGTAGCAAACGATGGAGATTGACATAGATATTCGTCTCTGTTTCGTCTGTGATTGGCCACGCGCGCGCATTGCAGAAGTAGCTCTTATCAGCGACTTCACGACCTGCAATGGTCAGATCATAGAATTAGAAAGGTCGTCTCTTCTTCTGTTTGACTAGAAAGGAAACGGTCCAAACCACGATAACGCTCGCTGCATTTGATAGCAAAACTCGATCGAAAACCAACATTCTCTATGATGCAATATTCTTTTTGAATATTCTGAAGATACAGTTTGATGTAATACGAGATGGACCTATTACATACAAAATATCTATTTAACATGGTTTAATATGTGATCATTTAAAATGGTAACGCTCGCGACAGAGATATATATTTCATTGTAGATTTTTTGAGATTGCATTGATATCCTATCTAAACTATAGAAGTTGTTGTCTCAAAAACGAAGTGATAGATAAATAATGAATAGTTGATGACTTCTTCATGCTTGAATAGATTACTGAAAGCATCGATTACGAGATTTCAATCAATCTTGACGGTAACGCTCGCGACATTATCTAATAAAATTACGGATAACATAAATTTTGCCAATAAATTTGTCATCACAGAAGACAATAATAATGAAGATTACAAGATTGAACGACTAGTTTAGAAACAGCGCACCAAACATTTTATTTGTACCGGAATCATAACACAGAAGTTACGCATAATGTAAGATGAACGTCAACATCGGAGAACTTACTATATCTTGGAAGCTATAGCCATGAATCATGAACAAGCTTTTGTCACTTGAGGAAGAAAATTCCCTTACCTCAACGAGTAGTCTTTCTCTGACTTAGGACAGGAAATGGAACTTTTCTAGTCCTTGTACATATAACCACCCCCTTCTTTTGTCCTTGTACTTAGGCCGACAAGACCAGGCCTCGCTTTGATGTGGACACATGAATTAATTTTGTCTATGTTGTCGGCTAAACAACTTCAATGAAGGATTGGGCGCATTAATGAATGCCAAATATAGTCCACATTGGTATTGGTATTTTAATTTCAATAACAAATAAAACTAGATAATTGCAATTAGGCCAACAATTAGACTACTGTACAGCAAATTGCAGTTGTCTGTAAGTATTTACACTTTCTGAGTTATTGGCACAATCTGATATAGGCCTACTTGTAATATAGAATTTAATATCTGAAAGATCTCGAGATCTCGGTATTTGATAATTATTGATTCTCGAGATTGAGATTCGAGATCGAGATTAAATTCACTAAAGGCTGGATCACATTGAAAATCGCTGAAGTTCGACGTTGACGCAGCGTTAATCGCTGGCGTTTTGGAAAAGTTAACGGATGACTAATCACTTGTGTCAGCGTTGTTCTGTTCACATTGAAATCATCGACGCGCTTCAAATTAGAGCACCATAATTTTTCAGGCAAATCCATGCTCATGTTCGCCGCAAAAGTAGAAATGATTTCGAAGCCCATAGAAATAAACTGTTTATCTGAAGTTGACTAGAATGGAAATTGACTCAAGGTCGCGGCACATCCGGGGGAACTAAGTTGGGGCATGAAGAACCAATTAAAACCTTCGATTTACTCATGTGACTGATTCTAACCCAATCATACAGACGTTGGCAGGTGCATCTAAGTGAAAATGCGTGCGATTTATGTGCCGTTATTGTGCATTGCATGAAGCTTAATTTCCATTCTAGAGGTTTTATTGTTGTCAATTTCTATGTCGAAGCCCTAGCGTTGAACGCAACGTCAAGTATTTCCTTTTTTGACTTCCTTTTTTCAACGCTGCGTCTCAGCGCGCGTCGGTTGAATGATCTTGACTGCAAAATATTTCCAACGCAAGCGTCGAACTTCGGATACTGTGAACCAGCCCTAAGGTTAAGTCATAGAAACGCTCGCGATAGACATTAAATTTATTTTCTACCAGGAAGTAGACTTAGAATAACTTTGTTGATGATCACACTGATTAGCATTGATGGAAAGTCGATAATCTTTGGTATGTATAAACTGTCCAATCATTCTTGTCTCCGAGAGAAATAACTTTTTCAATATTTTATGTAACGCTCGCGTTAGGTATTCTCTTATGAGTCATAATTAACTTTGACAGAAAGTTGTCTTTCACATACATTGACTAATGTGAAATTTTCTAGCATCTCCAACGATTTTTCAACATTAAGTTGATATAATTGACATTTTCATGTACAAAATGCATTGAAACTCATAAAATAGGGGCATAATTGAAACTTATACAATAGTTTTTAGACTACCCTCTGTCATCTTTTCAGATATATTTCAGCTCTTTAGCTAGCATACGTCTGAACTTTAGACTATATATTATATCATGGTCATTGGCATAATTCGTCAAAAACTGATTTGAAATTTTACTTCGGTGCAACCAACTCGTGGTTTGACTCGCCTGTGAAATGGCACAGTCTGCCGACATACCATAGCAATCGAACAATAAGCTTCCACTTCAACATTAAACACGCCAAAGTGTGCAAAGTTTCAGTGACTGTTATCAACCGGATCACACAGCATAGGGACACAGACGAAGCTAAGTTCTACAGAGAACTTTGAGAGAAGTTTGTGAACGTTTTTTCGTACGCCTGCTAACTGTTTTTACAATGATCAGAAGGCCAAAAATTATCGAGAAAACTTTTGCGCGATGATCTGAATTCTTCGAATCTGAAAGAATCGTGGCAACCGGAGCATTTTGAAGGAATTCACAGCAATCCGTAAGCGACGCACGACTATTTTCCTATCTCTGTAAGACATCAAACATTTCTTTCTGCCCACTTAGTAAGTTCCTGTATGTGCCATTGGGCTGTTCATTAACTAAAATTCTGCTGGCTGAATATTAAACCGATTTAATTTTCCGTCGGTGAATAGTTTTGAACGACGGTCTAATACCAAAACCGACGGAAAATTCTGCCGGCAGAATTTTAGTTAATGAACAGCCCCATTGTTTTGAATTAGCTTGCATTTCTAGCAAGGTGATAAGTTTAAACAATCTAATTCTGTGGGTCAGATTGCAGGCAGGCCTGTCAAGTGAAAGGTAAGTATATAGACTCAATTTTTCTCAGTGATAAATTCGTCAAATGGAAATATTATTCACATCACTCGACTCTTCACTCATTGCTGACTGTGTGCATCTAATGTGATGTCAATGTTCTGGTCCGTCAGAATTCAGACTTGAATTTGCACTACATCCAATGGAAAATTGATCATTTTGCCCCTTAAGACTAGTTCTGGACGTGACGTGACCATTAGTGCTGATAATTGTCATCTAGACCGAAATAACCAGACAAAGCAATTAATCTCTGTGACAAAACATGTTCTTGCCGTTTATGTTTGACAGGATGATATCTTCGTACCGGCATCTGTTGACAGGAAGGACTTGAGGTTGGATTTCTTATAATACGGCAAATTCAAGGCCTCGCAACTTATCTCACAATAGCACCATTAAGAGACCTATAGAACCTTAGCAAATTAGTCCTTCGATCTAAAATTGATCGTGCAAGACTTCCCATTTTCATGGAATCTGTCATAATTTAAAGGTATAAATTGCACTCATCTTCAGTGTCACATCCCTTGCCTGCATATCACAAGCACTTTGAATTGAATAATGAACATGGAATTATTGTCCAGAAAAGAATGACGTGTGTCTCTGTTAACGCACAGTACAGGTTGAGATTGCAGTATTCGAGATTGTCATATGGAATCATATAATTCGGTCTTCAGAATTGATAAGAACATTAATCACAAATCATTCCTCGAATAGATTGTCATTTCAGTGATTAGACTGTTTTTCAACAGTTTTTAATAGAACATAGACAGATCAGTTTCATTTAATTATCGGATTACTATCTAAGTTTGGTGATATCCGTCAAGTAGATACAGATGGAAAAAATCAAAGCATCTCACCGCCAACATGCTCGTGGTCTCGACGAAGACCATCTTGTGTATTCACCGCATCAGGTATTAGGTTGAATTTCGGTGTAGCAAATGATCGAATTGATGTGATTGCAAGCACTCATGACTGAAAGAAGAGGAAGAAGAGGGGTTTCCTAAAAACATTCAAATCTCTGGCAGAATTGTCGCAACAAAGGCAGTTGTTTTTGTTAATGTCTTATCACTGCTTCGCGTGCATATATAAGGTGTATATCTGCCAAAATTTCTCAATTTAACAAAGTCTTCATCGTCGAAGACTTCGTAATGTGAAAATGCATTCATATTTGCTGAAACGATCAAGTCAATCATGCACTCCTCGATAGTACAGGGATATATCCTTCAAGGACGCTTAACTTCTATGGCATGCACCTGATTGCATTTCGGTGATTGATAAGCCTCATGGATCATGGAGGTTTACTTTTGGATGAAACCATAGAACAAAGCTTGATTAGTATGGATTGTATCATAATCCAACAGAATCAATTGCTGCAGAGAATTTGTTGAACCAATATCATACGTCGATCATTTATGTCCCTGACATCCAGGAAGTCATTGATCGACTTTCCTTTTGCAATGCCCGAAGACTTTCTTAAATACCGTGATTCATCAGTTAGTCAACATTAAAGGATGGATTAGAATTTTAGTCCCATTTCTAGATCTCCTATCTCCGAGTAAGCCACTGGAATTTTCTGAAATCTCCATGTCCTCCTTCACCCGTTTTAAACTACATTTCTATGAGAACTATTCAACTGCTATCTCTATGCCAGACACGGCAGATCAGCAGAAACGGTGAAATTAGGCTTTGATGACAAAAATGCATTACAATTTAAACTAACATAATTCAAATACATGCAGAAAAGCAAGAAGTTGGAGTAATTTGCCTTGAAAGTCCGTGATGACCATGAATGTATTCACGACCAACATTGTTGATGAATTTCTAATATTTAAGTCTACTCCTTTACAAACAAGAAGTGCGGAGATTAACCAGAGTGAAGCGTGAAAATTTGTTTACAGAATCAAGTGAATTATCAATCCAAATGTTATTCATTCTTGCATCTTAAAGTTACTTTGTAGCAGATTGTAGTTCAGCCAAGCATCCGCCACAAGAATTCTATTGACACAGATTCAGCCCTGCTTCAACTTTAGAAATATGAAATTATGAACGCTATGTTTTCAACATTAATGTTAACGTCAACCACAAAGAATTATAAATTTTAATGAAGACCTACAACTAATTATAATAAGTCATTGTGCGTATTACTGTTCATCGCACAAAACATGTATTAAATTGTGAATAATTGCACTGTATAATATTGAATTGTATTGGGTAACTCTCCCTCACGCGGAGCAACGATAAGACCATTCATACATTTCATGTGAAAATTGAATAATGTCTAGTGGTATAAGTTGACCAAATGATGTCTGACGATCAAAGCCAGAACTAACTGGTATAGAGACGGCAGTCACCGTCCCATCCCCGACCGACCGGTTTTGATGACGCCGGCCCTGGTGTGCTCTGAAGTCGTGTTGTGATGTTTGACTATGAAGTTTTGCAGCCCTGAATTTCACTTCATGTATTCGCGTTGTTCTGCGATTGATAAGATGCCTGTATACTTGAGGATTTTCGCATTACATCCATTATCCATTCCTCAAGACCTTCCGCGTTTTACTGCAATTCATCAGAAATCCCGCACTTAGGTGCATCTATTTGAAATTCACAAAGTTTACTATTAACCCATTGATGACCAAGGCAAAAGAGGACGGTGGGCTAATAGGTTAATCAGGTTCGAAATGGGTTCGCCAGGTCGGGTCTGAACCGGCATATTCTGGCCCATTTGCAAATCTGATAGCTTGTCATGTAGCTTCAGTACCACAGCTGTTCTAACAAGGAAATCCATGTTCTCACAAAATTGCTCTACAGATCGCACTTTCTTTATTTTTTTAGAAGGAATCAATTCCTTGTAAGTCTTTCCTTTGTAATAAAAGTCATGTTTATTATCTGAAAGATGTTGTAAGATCACATGTAATAACTGTAATGATCATCAAGAACATCTCAATTGCACTAACAGCCTTGTTTTCCGACATTTTTATCAAAACATTGATTACCTCCATCTGTCTATGACATTAAAATAGAAATCCTACGATGTAATTACACTAATGTTTACGAACGCAAAATTTGTGAGACATATTTTATCAAAGACAAAAGACCTGGAATCAATGTGATGTATAGTTACATGTAAAATGATATCTTGTCTAGCATTCAACATATTATTCAATTTGCATCTCATTTTGAAAATATTCTGGGGTAGACTGTCAAAAACATTTTCCTTCTTTTTTAATGCTCTGTTGTTGGTAGTTGTTGTTGTATTGAAATGATAAAGACGTATTGTCGAAAGTTCTTTAATATACATTAATGCATTATTCACCTTGTCTTCGTTTTTTATATTTTTTTTCAAGTGAGTGTTTCATTGTTTATTCGTCATAAGGCCTACTGATGGATTGTTCTCAAGAGAACATTAAATTTCCTCTGTTGCACCTGTTCATGACTAATAACAGGAAGGCGTTTACAGGAGTGATTGAAGACGTTTTTTACTCCTTCTACTTTTCATTTTGACTGACGATGAAATTGCACCTTCACTAAATTAAATGATAAAACCATTTTTCGTCGGTCGTCAACTACAAAAAGAATAATTGATAAGAAAATGTTCTCAATGACTTCACTACTGATGATGACATGTTTTTAACTTGTCAATTGTGTTTCATTCAATCGAGAAACAAGCTCATAAATCAGACTGCTGTCATTGAAACACATCGGAATTACTTTCCTGTTTAGAAGTCGCTGTTATCGGAACCGCGGAGTGATTGACCTGTCCTTCTATGAGTTCATCCATGAATCTTGTCAAATTCTGCTGCAACACGACAAATAACATGAGTTAATTTCATCGTATTTCTATTGGAGGATTCCTCGTGTGAATATCCTTCATTTACCTCTCTTCTCCCTCGTCGAATCACCTTGCTCTGACCGCTCTCTGCACGCTGCATTGTTGATTCTAAATTGCGTTTGAACAGTCGGGCAGTCTAGCACTTAACGATTGGCCCTCAATGAGCCGATAATAAAACACAACTGCATTGCCACTCGACGCCACTCTGGAGGATGGATTGGGCTCGACATAACTCCACCCCGGGCCGCTCTCTGCGAGCATGGACAGAGAGTGTTACCAGGACGAATCTCAGCCATTCTGCGGGGAGTTCCCGGCTCGCCAAGCACAGGGCGACTATGGTGGGCCGGCTGGCCAGTCAGACGACTCCGAATAGCAAGCGGATTTCGCCTCATATTGGAGGGACGTCGGACAGGATGGCGCGCCGAGTGACAATGATCCTGTCAGAAAGAAGAAGAATGAGAAGTCTTCGAGATTCAGTGACGAGTGTGGTCTCCGGAGGAAGATACGCCAACGGGTTTCAGTCACGAAGAGGAACTCTCAGCGATGCAGCTGATGAAGCTCTGGTGAAGGAAAAGAAGAGGCTGCGATTGGTAAGTCAATTCCGAAGTCTTTATCACTGTGAAGTATTCAACATAGAAGAAATCAAGAAAATTGCAATTTCAACAGTAGCGGCTCCAGGTCCTTAGATTCTTGGTCCATAAAATTGCTGTGTCGACAGTTTCCATCGAAATGCCGACAGGTTTAGGGTTTTCTAAATAATGTTCAGTCAACCCTCTTTAAGTGTTCAATTTTTAAAGGCGCAAGGGGTCTAGCAGTTGTCTAGTTCTACAAGTCAGATAAGAGAAATTGTACACACTCAACGCTTTTGCGTAGTGAGACTGTCGTTAGGAGCACGATGCAACACTCCCGGGTGTCAACAACAGAAATGTGGGGGGGGGGAAAGAATAGAAGTACCTAACTTTTAAAGTCCTTATCAAAACGTTTTTTAGGAGAAAAAGGCGAGGACCTACGACGTGGGAGGACCAGTAAATACGTATCATCCTCCAAAGTATATTTTCTTTGTAAATCAAATGATTGAATATTGAGTTGAATCCTCAGATGAAAAACGTACAGTGTGTTTGCAACAAGCAGCATCTATTATAACAGGCGCCGCAACTTAGACCACAGGTATGTAAAAAGTAGTATGAATTACCGTCGAAATTTTACTTGACATGGTAGATGCGCATCTCAAAGGTTCTTAGCGGATATATCTTTTTCAAACCGTTCTTTCGAAGTTCTTCTTTTAAAGAATTTGAAGAATTCAAAGAATCCCCATAGTAACTTGAAACCTTTTGTAACTCCAAGAATTAACAGTTAGAACCATTAGAAGAGAACATTCTAATTTATAGCAAATGAAATCAGACAGCTTCATTTCATCATTTTCATCGATTAAATGTCGAAGAATTACTGGCCATTAATATTCTCTTGTTACCCTCTCAGAGTTAACCTATTCTGCAGAGAATGCTCACAACTACATATACGGGAACATCAAGTCGTGAATTCATTTTACATCGGATGACACCACGAGGACTTTGTTATAGAGTGGCGACATGACTGCCAGTGAGGGTTTCAACGAGTATTCGGGGGGGGGGGGAGGACGTGCCATCATCCCTACGATCGAAACAACAGAGAAATGAAACGGAAGTACTTGCATTACAGTTCGGGTTGGATTGGACCGAGCAGTATCAGAATGTTGATTTTCTCAGAAGAACACTGATGCTCTCTGAACCTGCTGCCCACGTGAACCCCTGCCAGACAGATAGATGTGAATATCAGCATGTGGCCGTGAAGATGTAACAATAGAATAGTCGTCAGTCTGGCCTAATTAGCTCCAATTAGTTGCTTTTTCATTGTGAAGGCAGAGTCAAAGTCAGTCGTCAAAAACTGATCTGCATGTCACAAGCTGCAGTAATGAATATTTTCTGCGAGAACAAACTTGGCTCATTCTAAGCCAAAACCGGGCGGACCCAATTTTTTGAAGAACTACGTGTAAAGTTTTCCGGCTTTGAATTGGACTCATTTAAGAAAGCATTTGACTTTCGCATCATTCGGCATTACTGGTGCTACAGATTGTTTCATAAAAAATGGATCACCTTTAAACATCGCCTTAACTTCAACTTTGTCTAACTCCGCCAAACTTAAACGAATTTCTCTGAAATTTGGAAGATATGTCAGTTGTGCTTACTAATATCATTGTTGGAAATTTCAAGCATGAATATTGAGTTGTTTTCCTGTTATAGATAAAAAAGTAGTAGATAATTTGATCTTCATTTAGCAATGTTACACAAAATCATACCTCACTCTTACAAAATTACATTTGTTTCCTTTGTTATGTAATATGTTGTTCTACAAGCCAAAAGCTATCAAGCAAAACAAAAATAAAGAAAATCGGTCAATCAGAGCCAGTATAGCACCATTATTCATCAACAATAATATAACTGCTACATGTGATTAACTGGACTTCATGTTCCATAGCTTCCTGACTTCGTTGCGGTGGTGTTGGCAGCACTCCTGATTGCTTTCAGCTAGAAATCTATCTCTTGCCGGTTGAAAACAATACAAAGCACAAATGAACAATAACAAGATCGCATTCACAAAAGGCAAAGTGTCAGGGTTTTCTTTGCGAGCTACAAGCAAGCGACTAAATGTCCTTTACACAAATGTGCATCGATGGCATAATGATGATTTTCGACTCTGTCGTAAAGAGGGCTCTGGCCGTCCACGCAAAACATCCAAACGTAGAGACCGCCTAATTTTGAGATTTGTTAAAGTTGATCCAAGTCTCTCGTTAACTGAGATGGCTGCACTATACTCGTCAATTTCTAAGTCCACTATTCGTAGAAGACTTCACATACAGCAAGGAACCATGAATTCTGAACGCTATGTGAATGTTTTACGAATGAACATTGGCCAAATGACAGATCAACTTGGTTATTTATGGATGATAATGCTACGTGTCACAGGAGTAGTACAGTCAACTTATGCAAGTCTCAATTAGGGCTTAGGACATTATCTTGGCCAGCTCGTTCTCCTGATCTGAATCCCATAGAAAATGTATGGAGTATTCTAAAACGTAACGTTCGTCGTTCACTGCTACCTACAGATGGCGTATCACAACTTACGTCACTGTTAAAAAGAGAGTGGAGAAAGTTAGATCAGTCAAAAATCAACGATATCGTCGAATCAATGCCTAGACGAATTGGTAATGTCATTGACAATAAGGGTAGGGCCACAAAATATTAGCTTCTTAAGAACCGTTACTGTATCATAGCTTATCAGATTATATAAGGACATTTAAGTATATAAGGGACATGAAATAACATGAAAAATGCTTTCTGTATCATACTTATGTTTTATTTAGTCAAATTTTAGGATGATCCACTTTTTATGAAACGGACTGTATAATTTTTGCAGCTTTTTCGATTTTAGTTAAGTTATAATGCATTTCAATATTATCTCATTCTATACATCAGCCCTGTATGAATTTATAGGATGCCAGCCGCATTTATGCGGAGCCGTGGCCGCCTGGGTCCGAGTGTTCTGGAAGATGGAACGATGCGCATCCAGGCGGGTGCCTGTTGAAGACTGTTGAAGCCACAGAATTAGACAGGTCGTCTCTTCTTCTGTTTGACTAGAAGGGAAGCATTGGAACATGTAACGTTATTGAAATGGCACAATCTGCTGACATAATACCATAGCAATCGAACAATGAGCAGTCAGTTCAACATTAAGCACGACAAATTGTGCTAAGTTTCAGTGACTGTTATCAACCGGATCCATAGAAATAAACTGTTTATCTGAAGTTCGCTAGAATGGAAATTGACTCAAGGTCGCGGCCACAGAATTAGACAGGGTCGTTCTCTTTCTTCCGTGAGACTAGAGACTTGAAATGGAAACGTGCAACGTATTGAAATGGCACAATCTGCTGACTAAAATACCTAGCAATCGAAAACAATGTGAAGCCAGTTTTCAGCAAAAAAAAAAACAAAACAAAGATTTTGTGACTGTTATCATCACAAACATCACACATCACACAAGAAACAGTCGACACAGTTTCTACAGAGATGTGTGAAGAGTTTTTTCATGTTTTTTTTTCTATTTTTTTAAATTTTTTTTAATAATCGAGACTTTAACGGAAACTTTTGATTCTGCATCTGAATTCTTCGAATGAAAGGGAATGAATCTGAAAAGGAATTTTGAAGGAATTTTGAGTCAAATCCGAGCAATTCGCACAACTCGCGCGAGCACCTATTCTTTCTTTTTCTATAAAAATGGGTTTTCTAACCCATTTTGTTTTGTTCCTGCATTGTTCTTTGCCTGTTTGTGCCATGGAATCAAAATTGCACTTCTAGCAAAGTGACACAGATAAACAATCTAATTCTGTGGTCGCGGCACATCAGGGGGGAACTAAGTTGGGGCATGAAGAACCAATTAAAACCTTAGATTTACTCATGTGACTGATTCTAACCCAATGATACAGACGTTGCCAGGTACATCTAAGTGAAAATGCATGCGATTTATGTGCCGTTATTGTGAATTGCCTGAAGCTTAGTTTCCATTCTAGAGGTTTTATTGTTGTCAATTTCTATGACCGGATCACACAGCAAAGAGACACAGTCGATGTGAAGTTCTACAGAGAAGAAGTTTGTGAACGTTTTTTCATGCGCCTGCTAACTTTTTTTAAAATGATCGGAGGCCCCAACATTATCGAGAAAACTTTTGCGCAATGATCTGAATTCTTCGAATCTGAAGGAGTCGTGGCGATCGGGGCATTTTGAAGGAATTCAGAGCAATCCGCAAGCGACGCACGACTGTTTTTCCTATCTCTGTAAGGTATTAAAAATTTCTTTTTGCCCACTTATTAAGTTCCTGCATGTGCCATCTGTTTGAATCAGTTTGCACTTCTAGCAAAGTGATACGATTAAACAATCTAATTCTGTGGTTGAAGCATTTATTTTTCAACATTGCATGTACAGTATCATGGTAGTTTGGCTGTTATTTGTAGTGCTGTTCTCAGCTGCCGTTCTCTACATACTTGTGTCCCTATGCAAAGTGTCGAGCACAATAGACATCTAATTTGCCAAGTCAACATTATGTTGCAATGTAACCCACTTCTATCTGGCTAATATCCTTCAATTTCAACCTTTGATCTATAAGCTATGTTTGTAAATGATGCTCTATGAGATTGTATGTACAATAGGCTTACATCTAGGAATCTCTCAAGATGTATGAATTGCTGTGCATCCACCTAAATGCATGCACAACATCTCAGGTGAATACAATTTGTCAGACTGTTTTTGCTTCAGTTGAAGTTATGCCCTTATAATAGCGAAGTGGAATCAATGCTGTAACAGCAATGGTCTATCAAACACCGTTTAAACTTTACTTGAAGAAATGCTCACTGCACCTCTGAACAACAGGAATTGAATACTCTATCTTCTCTATAAATGACTGCAGTCATGTGTAGTTATCAAGTTGCCGCATCTTTTGCAAATAAACCCCGCCACTAATGCAAAAATGCACGGAGAGTTAAGCCCCCGCTTCTTTTTGCCAGTTCCAATTTAGTGCACCCACACAGCCTTGACCTGAAACGGATAATCATGCCGAAATCTTTGCGGACCGAACGAATGGAACTCAAGGACAAACCATCGAATCTTTCTGGCACGTCTACAAGATGCAGAATAAGCGCCAATGCACCACACCGACCTGTAGTGGACAGCTGCTTATATGAGTTCGTTTGGAGGCAAAGGTGCCGAAATTCCGACTTTTTCATGAAAATTATTAATGACATGTCCCAATTTCATCCTCTTCAACAAAAGCTAAAAGTAGAAGTCTCATATCCTCTTTTTTATAATCTTTCTTGGGTGGAGGGGTTATCTGGAAAAGATCCAAGTTGCCACCTATATTCTTCATTACCTAACAAATTATTGTCTCTAGTTGATGCTCAGTAAATCGGTTATTTTAATTTGTTCGGTAACCGGTTGACTTCGCGCACACAGTTCCCATGACATATACGTGGTGGTCCGGTTGTACATCGGAGTCCAATATCCAACCACATAATCATACAGCGAGAAGTGGCATTTTCCTTGCATGCAGCTGATGTAAGAGACAATTCAACAGATGACAACACAGTTGGGTTTGAATGTAAAGCCCATAGATTATTGAAGTCGTTCTTTCTAATGGATATGCAGGAAAATGTTTACTGTGAATAGAAAAGTTGATGAATGCAACAACAGATGCATTTAGCTATTGAAGTGAACAGTTAATCTGTTTGAAATATTGTAAACATTTTACGATGAAATTATCATAACAGCACTTAAAATGAAATTTTCAATTCAACGTGAAGACTAATAGCTTTACGGGAGGTCCTGCAGAGCATATTGAATGTCAAGTCAAGTTCATGGCCTGCATTAGATCTTCGATGTTGTTCCATGAGAAACGTGCTTCTTTCTAAAGAGCCATTGCATCTTCGAAGTATTCAGACTCACAGATGAATTCAGAATTCCATGCTATCAGTAGGCCCACGAATTTCCGCGTAGACAGATTCTGCTTGCTTCTGAATGATTCGCTCTTTCATTGTACTAAAGCGAGTGTATTTTGAAATATATTACAAAAATGGTTTTCCGGAATTCTGTTATTGGGTTCAAACTTTGAAGACGAAGTTGAAATCATCAAAATCCTCTTCAATGAATTCGATATTCACGGATTTTGAGAGCTCTTGCGTCTTAGTATTCATTCCCAGTGTTTGAGCTGTACATACATGTAGACATAGACATCACAGATAGTGCGCACAATCGTGTGCTCAAACACACGCATAATGAACATGTAAATAAAGGACTTGAAGCACACATCACACGACAGGGGATCCCTGCTGCACAGATCGGGAAATTAAAATAACTCAAAATTGTGACCTAATTATTGAAATACGTTCCAGATAACCTCCAAATGCATCGAAATGCGCCAGCAATAGAAGAAAATTATTCTACGAAAATACCGCAGCACTGAAAAATCCGTATGATGTACAAGAAGACCTGGATTAGCTCTTCAAATTAAGACCATAAATATCCTTTAAGGAGAATTAGCATTTCTAGTGCAAGGGGAATACCAAAGCGCCTGTCCCACCCGCTCTAGATCTCCCAATTCAAACATTCGACTGTTTCCTTTATCCTTTATCTATTATTAATTACAGCAAAAATGTATCTGCGTAATATATTGACAGCTTGTGATGTTCAGAGCAGGTCTAGGGGTTGTCTTTGATTTATTGCTTTTTAGTTAATGGACTGATGACGTCAAACAATTGCAATTTATTGATTGATTAATACCAATCAGAATGTGCGAAACTTGAAATAAAGATGACGATATTTGATGTAGTGACATTTATATCCAAAATATTAGGCCTTGCTTACAAATATCTCCTTACAACATTTGCACTAAATCATCAACTGCCTATTCAGCTATCTACCTTTGTCTTATTATCTAGCAGCAATTGTTAACAACAACTCCGATGAGGTCAGCGCAGACAATTTTATGAATTGCATAATTTCCGCTGATATACTGCTAAGATAATTGTTTTTATTGTTCATGTTTTGTTCCAGGAGCAACTGATGCGGAAATTCCGTTTTATTGTTCATTTTTCTCAAGTTGCAAGTCTCTATTGTCGAGAGCACTTCCTTACTTGGTAAGTTTATCACTCAATTCTTCATTGTAGAGACTTCCTCATAGTGATTCATTTCCATGGATTGTAAGGTCGTAATTTACTTCCTATGTAGAAATTGGAATTCTATAATGACGACTGAACCAGACGAGTATCTATAGCTTCAACACGTTTTTTGTTACCATGTTTCTTCGAATGATGACCACACCTCCGCACAGAAGTTTTTATCTGCGGCAAATATTCGAATTCGAGGAGTCAGACCGCTTGACGATGCGGTGTATGCCTGCATGCAAGCAAGCCCGCATCACCTGAGTGCTGCAATATTTCTCTGTCAAGACAAGTGTTGACAGAACTATAGGTGAAAATAGGCTTTGACTTTGACAAGGAAACTACAAGTTGCAGACGTTGAAAGCCGTTTCCCATTTTTGAATATCACATAATGTTAGACGGAAACGTTATGCATATGTCACTCTGTGAACAAAGCTTCTCATTGTCTTCATGTATAGAAGCATTCAACAATATTGGCCTCTTATGTTAGATAATAGGTATTCTATGAAGCCAGAAGGGAAAGAAAATGTAGATATCCGAGGCCACGAAGCGGACGAGGATTTCTATGATTTTCTTGTCCGCTGGTAAACGAACCGCAGCAGCTACATTCGTGTGCCGCCGGTGTAAAGGAGAATTGGTGACCGACCAAACGCCATTATTCGGAGACGGTGATCTTTTCACGGTTGATGAGGACAGCTTTCGTCACCTCTGTGATGTCATTGATGCTGTTGGGGAACAAATGATGCTGTCAGAGCGAGGATCCGGTACGGTTGGAGAACTGCCATACAAGCGAACCGTCGTACCCAACATGGATGGAACAATCGACGTTAAATGGTATAGGTATAAGTAAGTAAGCTGGATTCATAGCGCTAGCCTATCCTCTAAATCTATGGCAATTGTCCAATAGCCAATGTGATTACACGAATATTTCTATGAAAATCTGTCTTGCCCTCACTGAAGGGCATTGATAAAAAATTTGCTCTGCGACATTTTTCATATCATGGCAGTGTACCTTCACAGAATTAGAGGATGATGTGTTCTTTTCAATAGGCATACTTACATGGCATATTCGAAATATATCGACGGATATTTTATCGCTCTTATGCTGTCCTTCAAAAACTCATCGGAATTTATTTATGATCAACTATTTCTGTCAGCTGCATTTCAGTTAATTAAGTGAACCAATAATGACTTTCATTACAGAAAAATGCAACATCCACAAAACGTAAATTGCATAAAAATCCAACAAAATTACCATGTGCCGAATGGACCTTTTTAACAGCAGTCGTGGCCTATACTGGACGAAATACTACATGTTCTTTAGTAAGATATTTGCAAAATGATATGTCAAAAAATGCTTGTGTAGACAACAGGTTGCTAAGAGACTTCATTCCTTAGATTTCAGAGATCCTTAGACGTTCATTTGAGCTTGTCAGTATACTTTCTTGACTGTACGTAACATCAAACAAACTGAAATTTTTTCAGTTGCTTCGTAAACTAAATACAAGAACGCTTCTTGAGGTGAAGAAGCATCGTCAATCTGTTTGAATTATCTCAAGCTACAATTAAGAATTCACAACAGGCAGCTGTATTCAAATATTTCCCTTTCATAAAACATTTCAGAAATACTTTCAAATATATGCAGAAATGAACACTGCTCAAATATATGAAAAAGAAGACGTCTCGATAATTCAACAATTCATCTTTAATGAATGTGGAAAAGTTTTGAGATTCTAACTCAGAGGCCCAACGTATATTTGTCTTTCAAAGGAAGTCCATGCGCAGAACAGTGACTCAGCCCTACTCACTTCAATGCGCAATTTCTATCCGAATACGTCTTATTGTTGAAATGATATTGACATGCATTTGGATTGGACACGCTCGGCTCCTGTTCATATAGAAAGTTCCTGCTCCGGTTTGGTTCCGGACATGAAAATTCATAGACCTGCGCAAAGTTCCCTTGTTTTAAAGAGATAAGAGCACAATTGATATGTTTACCTGGTAAAAAAAGCTCTTTTTCATCAGATAAAATCCAAGTGTTAGATAACAAAATTCGAATGAAGTCCTATTACAGTTTTTTTGGTAGAACATGTATTTTGCGAGCTTGTCCGAAGACAAGTATACACTTTCCCTGTCTAAGCATCCAGCAACCAGAGACGCAGATTCGAACTCTTGCAATCACGGTCTTCTGTAAAGCATGAATAAGCCGGCAAATACTGCTTCCACAATGTCACAGCGCATATTTTGGGATTCTGGGCCTAGGTTTTGTAAACAAGGAGTTTTCTTGCTTAACATCAACTGTTAGTGGGCCACAGGTCTTTAACACTACCTCTGAGCAAATTGTGAACCATGCACTACCAAATCCGGCCGCGATACAAAAGACATTTGTTTTGGTTTTCATAAATCCGCTTGGAGCAAATTATTGTCCCTAGTTCATTCTGATCTTAGCTGTAGGGACTGGCCATTCGACTGTCCATTATACACTGAACTTGCCGGTATCATGCGACAGCATTTTATCAGCGTGTATACGCTTCAGGGAAAGCAGGGAAAATTCAGAGAATTTGAAAAATGAATGTGATTAGTAGTGTTAAAGTCAATGTCCTAAACTACTAGCAACTACTTAATGTCAAAGTTTATAGGTGCATGTACTAAGACTATATTTGATGTCATTTTCTTATCAGCATCACAGGTCTGCTGTGCGTGTTATCTGAATCTTTTCCTGCACATTTCTTTCAAGCAACTATTTCTAAACTGTCCAAAGTCATCTCTATTCGTATATGCTAATTGCTGATATTTTCTTCTTATTGTTAGATATAGCTATTTGTTACCTCTTGTTTTGATTGCTAGTTGATTGAAAACCAAATAGGTTCTTTTTTTGTTTTTATGAATATAGATTCGATAGGCTTGATCTTGAACGATAGTTTTATCAGTGCCGACATCGTTTATTGCTCCTTCCAAGCGGTAACTTCGTCTTTCAAATGTTTAACTAATGATTTGATAGAGATGAGGAAATATGATGATCATGATATGGCGTACTTGGTTTCATTCAAAACTGTTATATCAAAAGCAGATATCTTCATTCGGTTATCAGACAATAGATTATGCAGTTAATGGATTAACTACAATTGATATCAACTGATGCCTTTTTTTGGTACTGTATCACTTTTTCGGTCAAATTCAGTTTATAAAAATGTTCAGAGAAACTTCAGGGAATTTTTTTCAAAAAGCGTATACACACTGTTGATATTAGGCGAAATTTCCGTCCCAATTGTCCTCAAAGTGAACTGTCCACAATAAAGTAACTTCTACTGTTCAAGTTTCTCTCTTTCCTCTAAGCGAGTACTTCCAAAAGCATTAGGAAGCATATATTCATGACAGGAACATGCACACACCCGCGTCAGAGTGCTGATGATAATTCGCTCTTTCGGCATACAGCTACAGAGAAATAATTACAGCTATAGTACTCTTCTCCAGCTCATGCTGTATTGGGAGGACATCTCTCATTGACTGGTCACATTGTTTGATAGAATCTCTCACGTTCATTGCCACTTTGATTTCCTTCTCCATCTCAAGATTTCTTCTTCTGGTTACATCATTAACAATGGCAGTTTTCACCTTAATGAGAATTCAGTAATCAATCCATCAAATAAATAAGAAATGATTTGAACTGGCCAATATTGCCTCATCCGTAGAGTGAAGTCACGTTGTGAATCATCTTCACAATTAGCTGTGGAAATTCAGATATCAATGGACTTCCGACTTCTATGGCATTCTCTCTCAAGTGATTGGAGAATGATGCCTGACACACAATGATGCGTACTTTACCTCTGTTTCATACAAGGTCAACTATTTTGTTGTCTTCATCACGCAGTTCATGTTGCCATGTAGAGGTGAATATCAAACACTTCGTGTTAATCCAATGAGGGAATAGTGAGCATCTCAATTTGATGGACAAGGAAGGCTGCGTAATGGCGAAGAATTTCCTACAATTGTAAATTTTTCATGATCAAAATCGTTTGTTTTGTTCGTTTTAGAAGTTGTGACTGCATTTGTTCAAAAGAAGAGAAATATTGAATGTTATTTGACGAGAGACTTTGTTTGGTTCGATGTTGTTTGTCCCATCAATGTCTTCATGATTTGAAAAGGCAATTTTGTTTAATCGTCGTTCGAAATGATTAATTTTCAGTTGTTGTTTTTCCTTTTTTCCTAAGTTGTACTCCGTCGATGACATACTCGTACTCAAAACTTCAAAACAAAAGTCAAAGAGTTTTCAAGTATCTCCTTGTTGTGGGTGCACATTTCTCTGAATTGAAGCAGACATTGCTGAGGACTATCAGAGCGTTAACGTCACTGCAACTCCATTAGGGACTTGGAGCGCTGTGCGACTGTCAGTCAAGATGCCCTTCCTTCCGACTTCCAATGACACCTTCGCGGCTCGACCTCTAGACCAAGAGATCAGTCAGCGCCTGCCCACTGTGTTACGGACACCAACAGAGTACGTGGCATGCCCTGCTGAAATGTGCAAACACTGTTTGAATTCACTCTCTCCTTTACTTCGCCTGAAGCTGCTATTACGTCCTGGCTCTGTATGTATTTTTAACGATGCATCTAGTTAAGAGCCAGCCTGAAATACCTGGAAGATGTTTTTTTCTGTAGATAATTTTCATTTCTTGAATTCATCCGCCTGTTCATTTTTGAAATGCCTCATGGTAGAACTTAGAAATACACCAGGGTGCTCTGAAACTACTTCATATTGCATAGCACATGATCATCAACAAATGAATATTCCAGCTCTATACAGATATCATGGTTGTTATATTTATTATAATCGAATCAAGACACGACACGGTCAAAAAAAAATTCGAAGGATCCAGGAAACGGAAGATACCAAAGTTAAACAACTACCCTAGTGGAGAATCCTGTAGATAAGTAGGTAATTAAAAGTCATGAACGAATGAATATAAATTAATACTGACAATATAGAGTAACCTACTCTAGTGTAGAGCAGGTACTGAAATACGTAAAAAGGCAAGTCTACTCAACTGAAGACGGGAAGGGAAATGAATTTATACTTATAAACGATTTTATTTTACCATATAAGAAAGAACTGAAATACGAGTTCGTCATAGACCTGACGGGAAGCTAATTTAAAAATAACAAAAGGTGAAGATTAGAAACCTAAAAAACCCAAATTAAGTTTGCTATGTGTGGAGTCATCAGGGAGGAACCATGTGGCTGCATGAAGCAAGGTTTCGGCCCCTCCAACCTATACCACATGGCGGGGCCAGGCCAACCATATCGAATGCACGACATGGAAGGTCTCTCCAAGCCTGAGGAAACATAGCAGAACCTAACCGAAAATAAAATTTTTTGGAATATTTAGGACGAAAGGAATCACATGAAACTGGAAGAGGTTTTCTTAGTCCAACATGCCAATGATGGATGGCATCTGGCGGGGCGAAAAACAACCAAACTTAAAAACGAGGAACCTATTCTTGGAGAAGGACTTTATGCAAGAATTAACCAGCAAATTAGCCTGATAGCCCCGTCCTTTTAATAATGATTGTCATTTTATGACTGTCAGACATGCGATGACGCACTCCATTTTGCATTCACCATCTAGTAGCTACGAACTACTAGCAGGAAATCAATAAGAAAATGAACTGATGGTCTTCTCATGTGTGACGAGGCTTTCTTCATTTTCAGCGAGCGTCTCGGTTATCAATACCGTGAACAGGCAGAAGAGATCGACAGGGTCACTGTTCTTGGAATCAACAAGACAGATCAATTATTCTTCGATCGCACCGATTTCATTGCCAATAAGCAGATGCGAATGCCGGCAGAAGCAAGACGAATCCTTATGAAGAACCCCAGACTTCGAACCGAAGAAGAAATCAACTATGTGAGTGAATCAGGAAATTGTTCGACTTTCTTGATGTCTTCTGTCTGTACCTCGATACAATGCTCAGTGATGGAAACGGGTAAAGGGAAACATCTCGGTGATCAGGTCAATGTGGTCATGAGTATATCGATTTGCATACAGCCTGTGTTGCTCGTCATTTATAACTTTTAAATTCAGGTTTGATTCATGTTTCAAAATGATTTCGCAGTGTTAGTTCTCATGGGCGACCGCACAGAAACACTGATAGTGCCAGCAAATCTCTAACAATATCACTAACTCATTACTATTTGTCAGTCACTAAGAGCTCATTATATTTCTAATAGTGTGTCTGTGCGGTCACCCCTGATATACAAGATTTCATGAATTAACGTGGCTGAATTTTCTTTATTTTGTTAGTAAAATATGTCAGCACTCAACAGTAACCTTAAATGCGAAATAAAGAGAATGTCAGAGTGAATTAAGATAACAACATTTCGCATGGAACCGTTTGATGATAACGGCAGACTAATCAGAAGCAAGTTGAAGGCATGTGACTAGGAATTACATTTATTGCTCACGATTGCGAATGAAAAGTTAATTTACAAGTTCAGAAATGCTTGTAATGCGGCTATTTTTGTTATCAATTAAAAAGTGATCTTACTCACACCGGTATCACAAAGGTGATAAAGACGACTGGAGAGAAACGAAAAGTATCAGATGGATTTGTGCCGCCAAATTGAGAGAGTGAAGTTCAATGACTGAGTTGAAGCAGGCCCTGAATCATGGATCTTCTTTGCGTGCTGCTATCAATTCGTCTACGATGGTGTGAGTATGTCGGGTGGTATGCGACCCAAGAAGATTATGTGCCTCGAAATGTCTGGTGTGTCGAGGAGGCTAGAAGAAGAAATGGGTCCACTGTGTGCACAAGGACCTCCGTGCGTGAGCTACGACTCGACCAGAGATAAATGGCCTTGTACCCAGGGATCGCAATTTTCCGTTTTTCCAACTTTTCCGGGTTTTTTGCGAAATTAGTCTAATGTAAATATTTCAAATTTACGCATTCAAACCCCGGTTTTTCCCGATTTTCCGTTTTATTTCTTGGGTGAATTGCGATCCCTGCTTGTCCCGGTGTTTCTGTCTAAAGATGACATTCCTCAATTCTGATAGTCACGCCCAGAACTAGCCATGAGGGGCAAGAAGATCAATTTTCCATTGAACACAATGCAAATTCAAGTCTGGAATCTGACGAGCTAGCTCATTGACACCGCATTGAACGTACACAGTCAGTAAATTTACATCGTGAAGAGTGCAACGGTGTGAATACTATTTTCATTTGACGAATTTATCGCGGAGGAAAATTGAGTCGAAGATCGGTGCTATTCACTTGTCAGATGTTCTTCAATGTGACGATTGTAGCTCGTGTGTTCCCTAATACAAGTTGCTTCATGCATTGCGCATGCTTGGCCAATCACATAAGTCAAAGGAAGATTCTTCATACCAAACCTCTATCGCTTGCTGCCATTGCATCCAATGGCTGAGATAGAATCATGTCATCTCTGGACTGACCCGGACAGACTCATGTCAACCGTCGAACTGCCCAGGATCGCGGTCGATGGAGAAACATTGTCCGTCCTCAACAATCGACAATTCCAGCTCTCAAATCTGGTGGAGTACTGATGAGGAATCTACGCGATCTTATTCAACAATCTCAAGTATGCCAAAACCTGCAAGTTTGCTTATTCTTCATGGCTAATTTGTAATACAGGGTTTTAGAGATCTTCTTGCGGATTTTCACATGTTGTTATTTTGACAAAAAATGATAAATTTTCAGTATCTAGGGAGCGTAAGTCGTATCTGATTACTTCTATTTCAAAATTGACAAGAGTTATTCCATATGCCCTCCATCACAGCGTATACAGAGATCACAGCGCTTGGTAAAAGACTGATAAGCAGGGGTAATATCATATGTGGTTACGTTGTCCATGAGAAAGGCTGGTCTCTGCTTTGATTCTCCTTCAGCTGTTGGACGTGGTACTTTGGTGTTTTGTAGAAATAACTTTGCATCAGCCTCATGGCCAAAATTACAACACTGACAAATTTCAGTTTCATTGAGGACAGGGAATAGGTTCGTCACAACCAATCTATAGTGATTCAACTTTGAATTGAATTCTCGTACATCAAGAGCGGTCCTCCCTCCATCGCGTTACAACCCTGTTCAATTCTGCAGCGGTGTCATAAGTGGAAGTTCTTTGTTCAACAAGGCATCCCTGCTGAATGTGGTACTGACTGTTTCTTCCATCACTGGGAGAAAAGCTCCATCGCAATTGACCGAGAAAAATATCGAAGGTGACTACCTAGGTTTCTCGTCAATCTAATGAGGGTTTGTTTATTTTTTTTTTACTGAATTTTCACCCCTAGCACAGCTATTATCCATGAACGAAGCTAGGGGTTACTCAATGAAAAGTAACAAATTGTATTATTTTGAATAAATAAAATTAAAAAAAAACAGATCTTCCAATCTGATTAAGCTGTCCCCATCAGAAACCTATTCGCACGCCTCTTGAAAGTATCAAGATTGTATTGGTCAGGGAAAGTGGTCTGGGGAAGCTGATTCCAAAGCTGTGCCGTGCGAACAAAAAAGCTTTTCGAGCGACTCACAGTACGTGCGCGTTCTAAGCTCACATTATAGCATGTGAGTGCATTAGCTCTGCGTGTGCTTCTGGAGAAGATCTTAGGTTTGGGTACGCACTCATTTACTGCAGAGCTGCTTCTACCGAAATAGTACCTGTAGAAGAGACTGAGTGAAGCAACATCCCGTCTGACGGAGAGCGGCTGCAACTTGCTAGCAAGTTTTTCACCCATGAGATTCTTGACACGTTTCTCAACCAGTTCAAGGAGGTTAAGATGCGTTTGTGGGGCACCTGCCCACAGATGACAACAATACTCCATCAGAGGGCGAATAGTGGAACTGTAAAGATAGCAGACAATCTGTGGTGAAAGATAGCTGCTGGCACGATAGAGACTACCAATGCGTTGAGCTGCCTGCTTGCTAATGGATTGGATGTACGGTTTCCATGACAAGTCTTTCGTAACCGACAATCCAAGGAAGGAGATGGAATCTTGTTCTCTGATCCTATTATCTGACATCTTAATGCTATGATCATCATCATCTCCTTTAAGTCGTGAGTGCAGAATACTCTGAGTTTTTGAAGGATTGAAGGAAACAAGCCAATTGGCGCCCCATTCTGAGACCCTGCGTAAGTCTTCATTAAGAACGTCGCATAACTGCTGACGTTGCTGAGTGTTTTTAGCGAGTCGCTCATTGGAATTGAAGAGTGTTGTGTCATCTGCATACATCACCAATTTACTCACTAGGCAGTCTGGGAGGTCGTTGATGTACAGCAGAAAAAGAGTGGGTCCCAAAATTGACCCTTGAGGAACTCCTGCATTGACAGACTTGGTGGAAGACTTTTGTCCATCTAAGACGACAGATATCTGCCGGTCACTAAGGAAAGAAGCAAGAAGTTTGTGGAGTTGATCAGCAACTCCATAGGACTTTAGCTTCATAAGGAGTCCCTGATGCCAGACTTTATCGAATGCCTTGGAAATATCCAAGGCAACTGATCTCGTCTCACCTTGTCTGTCAAGGACACGACTCACATGTTCAGTGACATATGAAAGAAGATCTGCAGTTGATCGAGAGTGCCTGAAGCCATACTGTTCTTCAGATAGAAGGTTCTGAGTTTCAAGGAAGTTAACAATGTGTTGGTTAATCACTGCTTCAAAAATCTTGCCAGCAATTGGAAGCAGGCTGATAGGACGGTAACTAGATGGAAGAGATGAGTCAGAACCTTTCTTTGGAACTGGAACCACGGAAGCTACTTTCCAACAAGAGGGAAACTCACCGGTGGATACACATCTACTAAACAGTTTAGATAAAAGTGGAGAAAGCTCAGGTGAGAGATGCTTGAAGACCGAAACCGGGATGCCATCTGGTCCACTAGACTTAGAGCTATCGAGACCGGCTATGATCTTTTTGACGTTTCGGACTGTGACTGAAGGAGGACTAATTGTCTCATCAGTGCGCGTGGGAATTGGAGGTAGAATTCTACCTCCATCGTCTAATGACGAATTCTTTGCAAACTCCTTGCAAAGAAGCTCGGCTTTGTCTGCTGAGGTTGTCGCCATAGAAGTACTGACTTCGGCATGACGGAGTGCTGGGATGGAGGATTTGTTCCTATTGGTGACACTGTTGTAAATCCTCCAGAAGTCCTTAGAGCCAAGCTTTTGGGTAGCAATGGATTTCCGTACATACAAAGCGTAACGGCTTTTGGCCTGATGTATGGTTTCCTTGCAATGTCTACGTGCGGTTTTGTACAATTCAAGATTGCCAGCGCTACTGTCACGCTGGCAACTTGCAGCTGCACATTCTGGTGTAAACCAAGGTTGTGAATGGGGCTTCATTTGGAAAGTACGGTGAGGAATGTAGGCCAACATCCCTATCTGAAGCCACTCTGTCAGTTCTTGCGCCGACTTGTGGACGTTCTCGCTCAGAATCAAATTCTCAGCTTGAAATTGACTAAGAAAAGTGAGGAAGCCACACCAGTCTGCTTTGGAGAATTGATAAACTGTTCTATGGAAGGGTGCAGACGGTGTGGAGCAAATTTGTTTGCCAGAAACTGTGATAACACAGTGATCAGACGTGCCGAGGGGAGAAGTAACCTTGTGTGAAAAACAAGTTGGATTTGAGGTGAGAAACAGGTCAAGGAGATATCCAGTATCCCCAGCTCGGTCAGGCACTCTGGTAGGACAAGTGACAATTTGACTAAGGTTGTGAGAGACAGCGAAATCCTGGGCTGCCTGACCGGAGAGATCGGTGGTGCGTGAGTGCATAAGCCAGTCAACATTGTGCACGTTGAAGTCACCAAAAACGGCAACTTCAGCGCTGGGATACTCTTGTAGAAGATAATCGATCTTATCAGAAAGAACATTGAAAATATCAGCATTAGTTGATGGAGAGCGGTATAGGAAAAATAGAAGAAGAGTGGTCTTCTGCAGCGGCGCAATGAAGGCAAGATACTCATGCCTTGGATTCTCTGAGCTACGAAGCCTTCTCAAGGGAAGGCTTGTCTTGGCATAGACTCCAAGACCATGACAAGGTGCTTTATCCATCCGGTGAAATATGTATCCATCAGGAGTAACGTCGCTTGATGACACACTGGATCTAACCTGGTTTCCGACAGGGCTAGAAGATCTGGTGACTTACCTTGCAGGAAGATGTTGATGTCGTCGTAATTGGACCTCAGTCCTCTTACGTTGCTGAAGCTGATCCTGAGAGGGGTTTTGAGCTGGACGGCTTGACTACGTTTCTTGTGTGTCTTTCTCATTTTCATAATTTCTCATAGAATATCAATCAAATAAACGAAAATTATACTGTACAACAAAGTGATACAAGAAACATTGGAAGGCATCAGAAAAACGTAAATAATAGCAACAAAGCTGCAATAAATAATACGCAAAAAGACACTTATAGGCACAGTTCATGTCGCAAAAGCTCGAAGAAACCCAAATGAGAACCCCTTTGCCGTAACAATGGGTACAAGTCAGGTAGGCCACAGAGGAACCGGATACAGCTACACGGGCTAAACCCCTCAGTAAAGCTACCCACGCATGTCCGTGGCAGTGGAACTGTACCGCCTTTTTTCGAGCAGTTGACCGGGCCTGCCTCCCAAAGCATTACCAGTGGGTTCGGGACCCTCGAACTACCTGACGCCCGTATGCCGTGAATACGTTGGATCTGTTACACCTTAACCTGCAACAAATGGGGAAGTGCAAAAGAGAGCAGTGGAAGAAGTTCGATCACAAATGAGCTAAATAAGTGCCATGCCCAAAAACCTGATTCAACAACATGAAACATCTGATGACTGTTCATATCTCGCAAACCAGGGAGTGGTGTTAATTGGGACGGCCGAAGCCTACCACACATTTAAAATAAACAAACGTGGAGAATAAGAATGAAAAATTAATCAAACATAAATAAATTCAATAACCAGTAAAATAAAAATAATATTCCAGAGCCTGCTAGTTAGCCGGAGCACGGTCACAAACCGCTGACAATAAACCTTTCCGACAAGGTAGAACCCAAAGAAGCATGAGCTTCAGACGACAAAGCCTTATTGCGACTCCGTTTTCACCCTTTCACCGCTTTGAGGCCGCAGGTTGAGTGAGAAAGGGAAAGTGTGCAAGCGTACAGGAAACAGTTGTGTCTGTGGACATTCCCATTGAGACGGAATGTTGCCTCATAACTGAAACTGGTACTAAAGGTCAAATTAGAATTCTGTACGTCAGTCAATCAATTATCAAAAGAAAATTCGCATCTTAAGGCTTCAATTCTTGTACAACTCTGTGTTTCAATTCTCGAGGATTGCATTCCATCTTCCTTCAGCAGGCTGCTTTGTTTGTAGAGGATGGCGCATGTCCGACTTCTTATAAAGGTTCCTCTACAAATCGCTTCGATCATTAAATGCTTCAATAACCTCTGCCTTCTTGCCATTCTTAAGTCTTCACGTGATAACCTACACGTGTATTCAAAGCAACAGAAAAGACTTCCATAAATCATATTTTCCGATGAAGCCATGTTCTTGCCGGAAGAGTCTTTGTTGAACTTCAAACTAAACAAGCAGCTGACTTTCTCACTATCACAATCAAACAATCCCTCGTTTGTTGAAGTCGCAATACTCTATGATAATTGCAGATCATGGAGGGTTAGTAATGATTGGCAAACGTTTAGCAAAGCAATACATGCGCTCCAATGCAAGTGATTGATTTTCGCAAAACCGATGTAATAAAATCCCATTTTATCGGATTGAAACGCATCTTTTTCGTCAGCTGTGCATAGCTAATATCATCAATCAGTCCATGGTTTGAGTAAGTAAGTTCAATACGCGATATTCTGTACCATAATGGTAGTGACAAAATCCGCCAGAAGATCGCGAACACCCTGTATGTCAGCATTTGTGCTGCAAATGAAAGTTTTGAGTCACCGGTCAACGACACGTGGCCCTATTCCACCGCTGATGCATTTTATGAATTTTTGTTTGGAAAGCATCAAGTAACAAAAAGACAATGTTTCTGTCTTCCATTTGCAGGCTGTTATCGCACTGCGCAGCGTCAAATCTATAGCAGATTATCCAGTGCGAATGCAGACCAAATTGGCGAAATTCGGAATGTTGGAGACGTGAGTAATTTGATGACAACATTTTCATTACTTTGTAAAGAAGATCATTCGAAGTTTGAAGTAGAATTTACACGTTGTGAGTTCTCGGGAAATGTCTGGAATTCGCTGATGATGAATATCGAA
Source organism: Prostheceraeus crozeri (assembly GCA_907163375.1). Classification (NCBI taxonomy): domain Eukaryota; kingdom Metazoa; phylum Platyhelminthes; order Polycladida; family Euryleptidae; genus Prostheceraeus; species Prostheceraeus crozeri. Next base: position 112,492 of record CAJQUW010016144.1, read on the forward strand.
TTGATATCGACTTGTAAATAAATTCAGTCAGATGCTTAGACTTTATTGCACAATGTCACTGAATTACATGAATGCAAGTATCTTTATGAATGATTAAACACTTATCCATCTCACAGCAGTAGCACACCAGGGAGATGGCCAATATGGGCATGATTCATACTTTGTCTGCAATGAATGCTTCACTCGCCAAAAGTGATGACGTCATTTATTCGACACAGCTGCGGCGAGTGGTAAATCTTATATTCGATGACAAAGGACATAACTGCTGCTTTTATTTTCCATTCGACAGCTCACATAGGCTTTATCTTGGGAAGATATTTGACACACAGCGCATAGCTTATTTAGACAGTGAGAAAATATGGAGAGCACTCAACCCTTCTGATTTGATATGATCTGTGCCCCTGACTCCACAAGAAATTTTCATCGTTTAAAAATTCGACATTTTATTTTTTATTTCATTGTAGGAGTTTGTTTTATAGCATTTCTATGAATCATTCATTTTGTCTGAGCAGGGCTGGGACCTGTTAATTGTTTTGTAACCGGTTAAAATTGACTAAATTATTGACTTATTATTTTCTTAATATTCCCAAAACATATGATTTTTTTACGGATTTTACGTCACTTTTTACTCCTACTGGGGCCTTGGACGGTGCTGACTTAAGTCAGACTTTGTTTGGAGCGTTGTGGTGCTTTGTAGTCCGGATGCCCTTCCTGCCGACTTCCAATGACACTTTCCGGGTTCGACCTCTGGACCATGAGATCGCTAGTCCAAGTACGCAACCACTGTGCCACGGACACCACTGAAAAATTTGATTGAAAAATGTAAATGAAAAATGTGGATAAATTATATTGTGAAAATAAATGGTGCAAACAGTCCTTACAAGGACAGATGGTTCGTTCACAGTTATTAGACAGTCACAGCACCAACAGAGTCTCCAGATTCTTCCAGGACCACAAGCCGTGGTGATCACGTCCGCAGCAGTTCGATGATAGTTCGCACATAGAAGATAGGCTGAAACACCATCAACGGCTCTCGCCGACAACTTCGCTTGGAGAGAACAGACTGCGAAAGCGGGCGTTGTTCATACGTCTGTGAAGATTCGCTCACGGTCAGCTACCAATTGTTTGGTCATCCATTGTCTGATGACATGTCATGTCTGTTGTCAGTCATGTACCGTAGATAGCTGACAAGCTGGACTTTTGTATGACATTGGAACTTGAAATGCATGCCGCGGAAAAGTTATTGCTCTAACAATGGAATGGAGATTGCTCTCACAAAACAATGAAATGCATAATAAATGCATAATAAAGCAAGAAGACAAACTGCCTAGCACACAACACTGTGTATTTGTTCTGAAGAGAGAGGACGATCTTTTCTGTCTCAGTTCCTTCTGATACAAATATGCGCAATTCGTCAGCAACAGGCTTCATCTACACAAATGAAACATTCTCAGGAACTTCGTCAAGGGGAGTTCTCACAGTCTCTGTAAATCTTTTCTGTCTGACTGCAGCTGACAAATGCAAACAGACAAAATCCCTTGGTGAAGCACGACTTCATGAGACAATCTTCAACCGCTTCGATGTTCAGAAGTAACTGCTTTGAAGCATCACAAATGCGCGTGCATTGCACATGTGCAAATTTCCTCCATGATTATGCAGTCCTTCAGCTTGTTCTGTCATTCTAGATGTCAGTCTCTGCGAGCCGTAACCCTTGTCCGCTATTGAAAATGTTTTAGAGAAATGTTTCCGATGAAATTGTGTTGACAGCTTGAATCCTCACTCTTTGTTTCTCACCTTCTTTCTTGTCTCTCCTTCAGATACTGTCAAGGTCGCGTCATTGTTAAAGAAGGTCAAGCGGCTCAAGCCTTCTATTTCCTCATCTTCGGTACAGGTAGGCCAGTCATTTGTCATTCCACAGAGCTTGAAATCTGCAACTGTGACGGCGAAGAGGGATGTCATCATACTTGAACCGCTTCAGCACCAAAACTTCCTTGGCAGCCACAGACGCTGCGTATTTCCTACAAGGATTTGTCAGTACGGCGCGGAATGGCACAAACTAGTTCGAAATGATATTTCAACGCGCCTTGCTCTTGGCACCACCATGAAAAATGGCTTACCGGCTGGGAATCGAACCCAGTCTTCGAACTGCTAACGCGGCATGAAGATCACCAACACCAGCGAATAATACCCTCCATGATCGTTTCAAGAGCAAGTAAAGCTTTCCGGAAACTATCAACTTACAGACCAGGAAGGTAACGTCATAATGCGCGCTGAAAGCTTTACTTGCTCTTGAGACGATCATGGAAGGTGTGCTTCGCTGGTCTTGGTGATCTTCATGCCAGCCGGCAAGCCATTTTTCATGGTGGTGCCAAGAGCAAGGCGCATTGAAATATCATTTCGATCTCGTGAAAGCCGGAGGCATTGAAATGTTAAATCGATTATCCGAGGTCGCCTGGAAGCGGTTGCTATAGTTCGAAATATATAGAATGACTGAACACGTTGAAGAACTCTTGATAATCACAAAGATTTTATGCCAAGGAGCTTATAGTGCTAAGTGGTTCATGTTTGAAGATGTCTTTCTAATCTACGCACAGGCAAACTGCAATTACATCGAATATGAGCTCACCTACTTATACGATGGTATTACCGATATGTGCATGTATTTACTGGTTCAATATTCAGTGTGCATCTAACTACTAAAGCTCTGATCCGAAAATGCAAGAAGTGTTTATTATATCAATTGGTAAAGGTGACATTTCAAACTTATTGAATTGATAACACATTGCTTGAACACGACTAACTCAATTTGATATATTTATCTTGATAGTGAATTGAATTTGATTATGAAATTTTATAATTTATTATGAAGCATTTTTTATTCTTACGTTGATTACGTTGCCGATTGATAAATAAATGAATGAAATGTGGGATTTCGAGTGAATATGAATTATGAAACAATATTATGAATAGACAGCGACAATTTAGGTGAATCACCTAAAATGATTTTTTACCTAAATTCCGGATATTTTGTAAAACACTTAAATCACCAAAACATTGTTATTACGACAAAAACTTGCTATTTCATTAACTTGAGAGAAACATTGAGAATATCGTGGTAGTGAATTACCTTTCGGAATAATCAAGGCATTGATGAGTGATTGTGGGAAGTGCCACATGTTTCTGGTCATAGTTTCTAATTCTTTTATGTGCATTTATAGAGTTCTTACAGAGTTTATGCTGCATTTGAAATGAGAGTAATTTCGATCTGTTTGACACATACACAATTGCACAATTGAATTGTCAATACACAATTTGACAATTCAATTATATACTTAGTTGTCAATGTTTGACATCTGCAGGTGTTACAGCTTGAAATAAAAGCGTTCCGAATCGCGATTAAATCTAGGACTTACTTGTCACTTTCCTTTCTCTAATTCTTTTTTTAAACATGCGTAGATGATTGTCGCGGTAATTGTTTTCAAATTAGTTACCGAGAAAAGCACAATTCATGAAAATATAAATAAAAAATACCATTGCTCTCAATGAATTTAGATATTTTAATTGATTTTTCATTCACCTAGATGAGCAACCTAAATTTGTAAAATTATTCATATAAAATGACAAAAATATTCACCTGAGATGTCGGTGTCTAATTATGGCATAATAGGATTTTGTAGTTTACTATTCCTTGTTCAACGTTGATAAGGTCATGATGGTGAAATATATTCGGTTCATTTAGGAATTTGATGTTCATGACTTCGTTACCTTTATTATAATAACAACATCAATTTGAATAACAGTCGACGAAGGATTTACTAGGTTGATTTGTTTTACATTTAAAGTCTAATTATGCTACAAAACCCTTCTGTGCGAAAGCTTTTGATTATTCCAATTCATTGTAATTTGTTGGTTGTGATCTTTTCAAGAAGATCACTGCGCTAATGTAATGATGTCGCCAAGTCAGAAGGTGCTTGAAAGACGCGTCATTTTTGAAGATGAAGTTTCCGGTAATACCCATGGATAAGTTGGTTGAATTTCTCGCTATCCGTTATTGATTCAATCTTCAAATGTTATTGCATTTCTGTTACTCTTCATGACTTTATCATTTGCGAACATCTTTGTGGAATTGATTAAATTTTGTGATATATCCAGCTACAAAACTTCGAGGGTTGTCATCCGACAAGGCGACCCCGCTCATGCCTTCTTTATAATTCTTTACGGAACAGGTGAGTATCATCAATTTCCTCTCCGTCCATTGTGCATTTTGATTCGCTCCCATAGCTTCGATCTTTCCTTCCCGTCACTGATCCGTCCGTGTGGGTGGTCAATGATTTTATCTAAAGTCAACTTAGAATAGTTTCCGCACAATCATCTGATGCTGTGTCCACAGTGTGAACGTGTGTGGTGACTTTGATGTCATTTGAGTCAATTTGTGAGTATTCCGGTAGTTATGGCGATGAAAGTCACTAAATATGCTTTGGTGATTGCGCGACAATCTGCAACTTTTAAAAGCGAAACATCCAAAGTAAATCATCGTTATTGCATGCGATCAGTTTGACAGATGTGTCAGCGGATATTTGTTTGCAGAATTAGAACAGATGGGAGCAAAGAGAAAGCCTCCACGTTTCATACTTGGAACTTAACTCAAAATTGAATTCATAAGAACAGTAAATTTGATCTCACTGACGCGCTGCGACATGTCCCTGATTGACGTAGTTGTAGGACCTCATCCAGTTTTCCTTCAATCTGTCTAGAGAACTGCATTGCAACGTGCTCAGCGGTATTTGCGAGTAATTGTTGCCAGAGGTATCCCGAAGTATGTTCAATTTGCAATATTGACTCGGAGTACGACCGAATCACTTGTCAGATTGGAGTACGCCGCGCACGCATGATCGTAGCGTCGATATAAATGGAGAGAGGTGAAATATGTTGATTTATGCCAGCGTTGTGGCCTTGTGGTAGAGTGTTCGCTCTCTGTCCGGGAGACCTGGGTTCAAACCTAGGTCGGGTCAAACCTAAGACTTAAAGTTCAATCTGCATTCTTGCTTAGTAATCACCACAAGAGAATGAGAGCTGGATAATAAATAAAAGCCGGTCACATGGAAGGCGTCCTCTTAATGTGCTTCCAAGTATTCAGAAATTATAGTTTTTAGACAGGTTTACTTTTGGATGCACAACTCAATGTACATTAAAAACAAGGGTCCTGCGCCGCTGCTCAGGTCTTGTTGGGCAAGCGAAATATGGGGCCTAACTTCTTTATTATTATAGAATTTCAGTAACAGCCTATCTCCATCCTTCTTGAGGATGGAATGACAAATTCTGAAAGTTTCAGCAGCAATTTTGTGCAAAGTGCTGCACGCGCGTGTGTGGTAACTGCTGATACGAAGACGATGTGCATTCTAGTGTGAAGAGTCTCCCATCTCCGACGAATGTTCTCTGCTGCTAGTCCTGAAGTGAAGGGAATACCCTTTTCATTCATGAGGGTCTCTGCCGGCCTCACTAACCCAACTCAGTTTGGGCGGATGTGACTACCGACTTCTCCCTTCCATTGGTGCGTCGGAATATTGTCAAGATTCATCGAATTGCCGTCAGACATTCAAGGGATAGTTATACACGCAAGTCGCCTATAGTAAACTTGTGGCTACAGACTGCACTCTTGATCTGTGATGATTGTATGAAATAGGGACAGAGCTGGAACCGGGACGCTTTTTTCAGTCCGGACCTGGCTCGGATGAATGTAGTATTAGGGGCCGGGTGAGACATTCTATCGTTTTTCGCACTTCACCATCCTCAAATGAAATATCAATTACATTAGTTGAGTGTAATCGACTTAAGAATCATTCTAAAAAGCTAATTATTGATTAAATGATGGCATGCTGTAGGTTCTATGCGCTATCTGCAAGTAAATTGATTACTGTTGAACTGTAAGGTGAATTTTTAGACATTTAATTCATAGCAAATTTTCATTCGTTTTGATTATTGTACATAGTTAACTCATTTGTCTATCACAAATAAATTGGATCTATATTGATGTACTGATATCTGCATATTCTCGCAAGTTTTTAGGTTTATTAAAACGGAAGACGAAAGCACTGAAGACATGCAGTCATTTTGAAAAAGAGAAGCAATTATCCTGGTGTCTATTTCATCTTATCGCTTGAGAGTCATGTTGACAAGCCATCAAATGAATTGATTCAGAGATTAAATGATCAAATGAAGAAAATATCTTCAATTCCAGAAATAATAAGTATCGGCTCGTTTGCTGGATATTTCAGGCCCCGGTTCCAGCTCTGAAGAGGGCATTAGGGAGGCGCAAATATGTCCCAAACTGATACATCAGCAATTCAAATGCAATTCTTCAGTAGAACAATTGAGAATTTCAACTCAACATTGTGGCATTTAGGCAATTATTTCATCACTGTAAATGTGGATCAGGTGTTTGTTCACATGGGTGTATAAAATTATACATCACTTTTCGTGGAATGCAGCTGAAAGGGCTAGGATCTTGAACAGAGGCAACCCGTCACCTTTTTTATATCTTTTATATTCATCCACTAAACGCACTCCCATTTTATTTCAGCTTATATTGAATATACAAGTTATCATTTTAGTATCAGAGCTCACACCTGTTGCCAAATTTGATTTGCTCCAATGTTATCTGCACGAATTTAATTGTCTACCAGCCTACGATTAGATACTTAAGTAAATCCTATCATTGTCTTCATTCAAACTAGAAGACTCTTAAAAAGACGCAGCAATCTGTATCAATTTTATTCGCTAAGACAAACTCTCTGTATTTTGTAGGATTTCATGAAATCATCACTGTGATGATTATGAACTCTCGATTATTGCTGCTGTTGTTTTTATTTCAATTACTCACAGCCGACCTCAAGGAAATTGTCGAATGAAGTAAACTTTGATGAAACTTTGATATTCGGAAGTTTAAATAAATATTACAGGAAAATAGAACAATAAAACAGATCTCTAAACTAAAGGATAGGGAAGTCCGTTGTCTAATGAGAAATGGCGCAGTTTCTATGGCATCATAATGCACAAAAGTTCGTTCAAACAAAAGCCTCCTTTTATCTGTTTGACAAAGACTTTTGAATAAATATGAACTTCTCTAATTATCTTCCAGTGCTGGTTGCAGTGTTGAATCCCTCAGACGACAAAGCGCAGACCGTTTGTTACCTTCAAAGAGGGGACAGCTTCGGGGTAAGTCAAATCCTGAGCAGGAAATGATAAGGAACTTCATTACAGTCAATACTCAAAACTTCAATTGCTTTTCTGCGTTTGTCCTTCTCATAATCGTCTTATTCAGCGTTATCTGTCTACATCAATCATTCTGCGGGAGTTGCCGACATCAGTGACGCGTTCGAAAATGATTTGATCGAATTTAGGGAGGGAGGTTGACCAAGCGGTGGTGACTTGCATGCCTCATACCCAAACCAGCGAGTATCCACCCGAGGGTACGGGCGTGACCTGCACAGGCATATCGGCGGGCACAGCTATAGTGTAGAGTTACGGGGTGCTAGTGGAAACGAGTATAGTCTCAGTGGTGTGGGCGGGTACGGGTGGAGAGTGGAGACTTCAGGGGTACAGGCGGGTACGGGTGGAGAGTGGAGACTTCAGGGGTACAGGCGGGTACGGGTGGAGAAGTCACTTCTAGGGAACAGGTTGGTACGGTTATAGAGTGGAGACTTCAGGGGTACAGGCGGGTACGGGTGGAGAAGTCACTTCTAGGGAACAGGTTGGTACGGTTATAGAGTGGAGACTTCAGGGGTACAGACAGGCGGGTACGGGTGGAGAGTGGAGACTTCAGGGGTACAGGCGGGTACGGGTGGAGAGTGGAGACTTCAGGGGTACAGGCGGGTACGGGTGGAGATTGGAGACTTCAGGGGTACAGGCGGGTACGGGTGGAGAGTGGAGACTTCAGGGGTACAGGCGGGTACGGGTGGAGAGTGGAGACTTCAGGGGTACAGGCGGGTACGGGTGGAGAGTGGAGACTTCAGGGGTACAGGCGGGTACGGGTGGAGATTGGAGACTTCAGGGGTACAGGCGGTACGGGTGGAGAGTGGAGACTTCAGGGGTACAGGCGGGTACGGGTGGAGAGTGGAGACTTCAGGGGTACAGGCGGGTACGGGTGGAGATTGGAGACTTCAGGGGTACAGGCGGGTACGGGTGGAGAGTGGAGACTTCAGGGGTACAGGCGGGTACGGGTGGAGAAGTCACTTCTAGGGAACAGGTTGGTACGGTTATAGAGTGGAGACTTCAGGGGTACAGGCGGGTACGGGTGGAGAAGTCACTTCTAGGGAACAGGTTGGTACGGTTATAGAGTGGAGACTTCAGGGGTACAGACAGGCGGGTACGGGTGGAGATTGGAGACTTCAGGGGTACAGGCGGGTACGGGTGGAGAGTGGAGACTTCAGGGGTACAGGCGGGTACGGGTGGAGAAGTCACTTCTAGGGAACAGGTTGGTACGGTTATAGAGTGGAGACTTCAGGGGTACAGGCGGGTACGGGTGGAGAAGTCACTTCTAGGGAACAGGTTGGTACGGTTATAGAGTGGAGACTTCAGGGGTACAGACAGGCGGGTACGGTGGAGAGTGGAGACTTTCAGGTACAGGCGGGTACGGGTGGAGAGTGGAGACTTCAGGGGTACAGGCGGGTACGGGTGGAGAGTGGAGACTTCAGGGGTACAGGCGGGTACGGGTGGAGATTGGAGACTTCAGGGGTACAGGCGGGTACGGGTGGAGAAGTCACTTCTAGGGAACAGGTTGGTACGGTTATAGAGTGGAAACTTCAGGGGCACAGGCGGGTACGGGTGGAGATTGGGGACTTCAGGGGTACAGGCGGGTACGGGTGGAGATTGGAGACTTCAGGGGTACAGGCGGGTACGGGTGGAGATTGGAGACTTCAGGGGTACAGGCGGGTACGGGTGGAGAGTGGAGACTTCAGGGGTACAGGTTGGCACGGTTATAGAGTGGATACTTCAGGGGTACAGGCGGGTACGGGTGGAGATTGGAGACTTCAGGGGTACAGGCGGGTACGGGTGGAGATTGGAGACTTCAGGGGTACAGGCGGGTACGGGTGGAGAGTGGAGACTTCAGGGGTACAGGCGGGTACGGGTGGAGAGTGGAGACTTCAGGGGTACAGGCGGGTACGGGTGGAGATTGGAGACTTCAGGGGTACAGGCGGGTACGGGTGGAGAGTGGAGACTTCAGGGGTACAGGCGGGTACGGTTATAGAGTGGAGACTTCACGGGTCGACGGAGGAGTTTTAAAGCCTTCATGGCTTTGTTCCTAGCGGATGAGGGCTGAAAATGCTCTTTCTGAATGCAATCGTTGGAGTTGTAGATATGTTTTCCATTTACTTTTTTGACTTTTGAGTAGTGAATTTCAATACATTGAATTACAGGCTTAGTAGACAAAACAAAACAAGGCAGTTGGAAGCAATATTTACATGCAGCATATGGCTATACGGACGCAACATTCTTGCAGGATTGGCTACTTCATAGCACTTTTGTAGGAGCTTCCACGGAATTGGTGACCCTTTGCATTGTCAGCTATAAAATAGTTTGTACAGAAAGGAATTTATTTTTCTATGTCAACACCGTCCAAGCCCCAAGTATCGGGGAGTAGCGACTTTAAAGTTTCTCTAGAATAATATTATTACATTTTAGTACAATAAATTTGATGTGATTATTCTTGGATAATATTTCTACATTCTGATGCATGAAATGTTGTGGCTTCCAGGAGCTGGCGATCGTCAACCGCGGCACTCGACAATCAACAGTTATCACCAAGACGGAAGTCGACCTGCTCAGTATTTCTGTTGAGGTAGGTTGACCTTCACATCTGGTTAACAGAAACAGGATAGGTAGCAGCTGTGGAGTAGGCTGCCTTTGAAGTTATTTCGAGAGATCCTTGTGTTATAGAACAGCAGGGTTCTATTTCCTACACAAGTTACACAGTTATCAGTTCTTACTTCGTTATTTTGCATTTCACATCACCATGTCTGTCTTCACTTTTCTACCACCTTATTTTTAGTGTTTCTGTTATTGACATTCTTAATATGAATTATGAGTTGTTTTTTAATGACATTATTACATCACTAGATGACACAATTACATCACCACTTTTTTTCTTCCACTTTCAGCTTCTTCACCCTTGCATTTCTGCTGAGAGACATCTTTGGTGTACAGTTTCGTCATCATTCTTGTTCTCAACTTACATGACGTGTCGTTATGTTGAAAACAATTGTAAAGAATTTTCAGCACCAGTCCTGAACAATGTTGTTCGTGTTATACGATTTACTTTCCACCGAATCATTCTCTTGAGATGCAAGTTACAGCGCGCTTAGCGACACATTTGATCGTTGCATTTTGAGTTATTGAAATCTAGTTCTGTGGAGTGTCAAACAGGGCTCAGATAGTGCATGCTTGGACCATCCTGTGCTGGCAAAAGATTATGAAGAACCGGCAACGCTGTCATTCCTAAAACGTGATTTTCCTTAAGCAGCATTTTGATGAAATTTTAAGTTTATAAAATTTAAAAAGAGTAATTATTAAAAAAATAAATATTAAATTAAAAAATTGAAAAATTAATTATTAATTATTTATTAAATAATCAATTAATTAAGAGTCGGGTATTTTTGAGACTTTAATGCACCTTTCTTTAAATTATAAAATTAAATTATTAAAAGTATTATAATTTTTTTAGTTGATTTAAGCTGTCATTCCTGGTGGCTCTTGGCATCGAGTATGTGTCGCTAAATTCGCCGCTACAACTTGTTAGTTATTTATCACTATAAATCACTATCTTTTAAGACCAAAATTCCTGGCTCACGGTCGGAAATCGAGAAATGTTTCGAAATTGTCATCTCTCCTTTCTAACGAATCGGTTGATGCTCAGGTGTCTTGTATCACTTTGATATTTCAGTCTATTTAGTTTGCAGTTTGTTGACGGTTGATGTAACACTTCTAGAGGCTTAATGTATTGACTCAAAGAGGTTATGGCAGGAATTCAATTTCACCATTAACTTGACCGCTAATACTGTCCGATTAGAAAGTCAATAATTCATTGCAAGTTTGCCGACAGACTATGAAATCTCTAATGTAGTCAATGATAATTGCGAGAGAAGATCCGCTTTCTTGACAACTTTGATTCTGTACAAATCGCTGAATATCTGTCTTTGTTACTGAGTAAGTAGGCTTCTCAGTCGATATTTCATCTATCATTTTTCTATGAAAGTCGTTCATATCTGCAGTTCCAAAAGTCGGCATTGGCCGTCTAATTTGCTATGTAATACCATTGGGGATAGGATATGGACTACTAGAAATATAACAGTTGGTTGCAATGCCATGTTCTTCCGAATTCCAGAAACTTGAACTTCCTTTTTCTTTATGCATTTCGTTTTCACAACAAAACATTAATTGTATTCATTGTAACAAAATATTTCATTGACAATTAAGGTCAAATCGGCCGTGTTGCGTATGAATGACTTTCAGCTTTCAGTCCAGGTGTTATATATCTAGGAGTCCATGGGTAGGAGCATTTCACCGTCCATCTCCGCACTGCCAGTGAAAATGGCAATGAGGTGATTTCTATGGTTCATAATCCGGACTCGTAGATATCTCAAGCTTGACATACTTACTGCATGGGCTATGTACGTAGATAATTATCATAGATTTGAGTCTTCTACAGATCAAAATCTTGGATTTTTGATGTCATAGATTTTAGGTTCAGTGACAATGCATAAATTACCTTTCAAATAACAGCCTAAATCGTCTGACGCTACGCAAGATCTTCCTTCGTTCGCATCTCATTTTATGGATAGGAACTGAGCAGCATCCGAATTCAGCACAAGTAAAAGTTAGATAACCTTGCTTCAAGATTTTTCTTCCTTCTCTGTGGTCTCAGGATTCAGCATGGAGATGGAGCTGAGATTTTCGTTAGCCGACTGACGTCAACTGGTGAACCGGCAACGAATACTGGCAGCAGTTCGACTGCAGGTCGGCTTCAAGTCGGTTTCGTAGCGGTTCCACTTCGGTCTGAAGTCAGTCGTAATGTAGAATTCTAAATTGCAATGATTATATCATTCACGTCTAATTACCAATGGAACAGCATTATTAATCAATAATTTTTTTGTTTAGTGCATCAAGAGTGGAATTTCGACGAATATGCTGTAAAGTCATGTTTTGTCATTGATATGATAGAGATTTGAAACCCTGTGATGTACAATTTACAAGGCTCTCCAAGATTATGTACGGATTGTTTGCCTTATGACCACATTGCTGTAATTGGCATTACTTCTGACTGATTGGTTATCATAATGTTCAATTATCTCTGATGAGTCACGTAATTTCGTAGTTAAAAGAACCTTATCTGCATCTAAAATGTTCTAGATATTGTACGCATAACAAAAGTGAGCTAAAAAAGTGCACGATGTGATGCAACACATGGTCATGAAACTTGCATTTGTTGATGATAATAACAATTACTTTCCATTTAAATGTAATTTTTCTCAGTTAATGCTTGCACTAAATTGCCGACAAGTGTCTGGAACAAAGAATTAGATTGTTTAAGCGTATCACTTTTCAAGAGGTGAAAACTGAAATTTTTAATACCTTGCAGAGAAGGAAAAATAATCGTGCGTCGCTTGCGGATTGCTGCGAATTCCTTCAAAATGCTCCGATCGCCACGATTCCTTCAGATTCGAAGAATTCAGATCATTGCGCACAAGTTTTCTCGATAATGTTGGGTCCTCCGATCATTTTATAAAAAGTTAGCAGGCGCATGAAAAAACGTTCACAAACTTCCCTGTAGAACTTGACATCGACTGTGGCTCTTTGCTGTGTGATCCGGTTGATAACAGTCACTGAAACTTTGCACAATTTGGCGTGTTTAATGTTGAACTGGCTGCTCATTGTTCGATTGCTATGGTATTTTGTGCCATTTCATTTACGTTACATGTTCCAATGTTTCCTTTCTAGTCAAACGGAAGAAGAGACGACCTGTCTAATTCTGTAGTCTGGAAATCCAGTTCGTCTGGATGCTGGCCAGCTCCCACATTTGATTCAACAATGAATGTTTTGAAAACACACATGCGAATGTGCTACTCTGCAAGACAACAGGCTTTCTTATTTGAATAAATATTCATTCATCTGTACATTTATGAAAGGATATTTGTCAGTTTCAGACACTGTTGAAAAGAATTCCGTAAGAATGAATGCTTGACTGCGTCAAAGTAAATTGTACTTCCACTCAAACTATTTCTGCATGCATGTTTTGGCTTGTGAAAACAAATACAACAGCATTTGAATAATCAATTTGTTCCCACTTTGATGTATCAACTTGTGTGATAACTGTCATTTGGTGTGTGAAGTTATCACGAAACCCACAATGTGAATGTGACTGACAAGAAGTAAATTTGTTTCTGCTACCAAAGTATAAAAGAAAATTACACCACATTACAGACTGTATAATGGCTTTGAACCAGGGATGCGGAGTCCTATCAATCCTCCGACTCCGGGTGGCAATTATATATAGCCTAGTTTTTTGCTTCAGGCATGGCATGATAGCTCAGTTGGCAAAGGGCTGTGCTTCGGTACAGTAGTGCAGAAGGTGCAGGGTTCGAGTCTGCCCGCCTCGGGATGTTCCGCCGCTCTCACTAGAGGTCACTAGCCCTAACCTGGAAAGAGTTTTGAATAGCCCTGTTTTCAGCTTGAAAATTTGAAATGGTTCACACCGCCTATTATGCTTTATAGCATTTCATGACGTCTATTTCAGAAGATCTATTTACTTGCAGACTTATGAAAGTGTTTTCATGGTGGGAGGAAGAAAGAATGTCAACGATCCTGACCACAATCAATTCATTGAGTAAATTTGACAATTTCTCTTCATTTTCCATCCCCCTTCACGTTGATATTATTGAATTTCAGTTCTTTGTATTTCCTGCGAGGATGGCCGGTTGAGCTGTTACCTGAATTTCCTGATCGTTTCGTTTTCTCATATTTCAAGTAAGTTCTGGATGCGCTTCTCTAAGATGCTTTATTCTAAATGCGAGATTTTCAACATCATTATATCCAAGATAAGGAAATCGCTGTCGAAGAATCTTTCCACATCTGGGGCCTGTTTCATAAAATAAATCAGTGCTTTATATCAGTGGTTTTATCAGTGTGGAAAATTTTCTGCGTTTCACAAAACCAAATATTAAGCAGTGATTTATATCAGTGATTGAAAGCAGTCGAAATTAACAGCGTTTCACAAAACCAAATATTAAGCAGTGATTTATATCAGTCCCACACTGCTTAAAATCAGTATTTTAAGCAGTCTGGAAAAGAATTGCGTTTCACAAAGAAGTATCAGTAGCGCGCGAAAATTGAAAATATGGAAATTCACTGATAGAAAAGTGAAAATTTCTATCAACCTCTTGAGGTTGATAAAATCAGTGAATGATCATCGAGAAAGATTATAATGAAACTTAAAATATCGGAGAAATGATTGCAAATACAACTTAAAAATGGGAAAACGGCTTTTGATTCTCCTTCTCAATTTTACTGTCAGTAACAAACTATTTGTCAGAATGGCAAATTTGGAATACTTTTTTTGAAAAATTCTTCCTTGAAAAGTGGCAATGCTGTGACGATAAAACGTCCGGTAGCAGCAAAATTATAAAGGGTTGCTTTGAGGGCTTCGATTTCTTTCGTGTAATAGGTACGAGCATGTCATGAAATCATTTCAATATTAAAAGACGTTGAGGTATTGACTTTTACATACATCGATGACAGCTAGAAAAAAATATTCCTCCAATATTCCACCATTTGCCTCAGATTGACTTCTCTAATTATTATTTCAATTACTGTCAAACATAGAGTAGTATATTAGGTAGAGTGGAAACTCCGCATTATTAAATCCCCAATGTATATACACTTTCGATTTTATTAATGAACTCGAGGTGAATACAGTTGGAATTGTCTCCAAATGTGAGATATGCGCATTATGCAGTTTGAAGAAATTACAACGAATTGACTGATTATCGACAGCATAAAGCAAATGAAATGAGATTATTTACAGATTGTCCGTGTCATGACAGCCTCGGAGCGGTAATGTTTGTTAAATTACGCAACTCGATGACCCCATTGCTTTCATGCTGAACCACAAGAGAATCTTTTTTTAAAGCGCGATCTTATCTCAAGCAGCTGGTAGAGCAAAATAACAGAATCAAAGACAATGATTTTCATTAACTTTGAAAGATGTAAATGGGTGCACATCACTATTCAGATTCAAGAAATGAAACATGAATTTGCTCAATCATAAATTCATGCCGATGAAAATTGAATTAAAAATTTAAAATTTCAGTCAAGAAAGCACAATAAAATCTCAACTTTTTATGAAGACTTCCATTATAATGCCGTTCATTACATTTTCTTGATCATCAGCACAATTTCCGCTTAGTTGCCATGCTTGTTAGCGAATATTCATTCCTTTTGATATCCAACTTGTTTCATACTACTTACAACGGGGAGTCATGTCGGTAGTAATTAAATTGGAAAATATTGAGGTTTTTCAAAGCTGCTCAGATAATGTTTTGGACCGCAGGAACGTAATCTCCGAAAATATCTACGAAGAATTATCCACAATTGTTTTAATCACTCAATCACACTGATATATATCAGTGTTTTCATCAGTCCGAAATCTTTATGAAACGCTAGATGTATCACTGATTAATTTAGACTGCTTAATCTTCAGTTGGAAAATTAATTTTTATGAAACGCAATTTAAAGCAGTGCTTTATATTTCACTGCTGAAAATATTACTGATACATATCAGACTGCTTAATTTTATGAAACAGGCCCCTGAGGTGTCTCTCATTGATCAATTTTCAATGCAAATACCTTCACTGTCTTGTCATAATCTGTCTAAAAATGGAAATAATGCATTCTAAGCAAAATCATAAGTTTCATGCGTAATTATTGAATGTTATTGAATTATTGTCAATGACTGCCAAACATTCATCTTTTCTATAATGTGGAGAGGAGGATATGTTTGATGCTCTGCTGTTTTTTATGAAAAGACTCTGAAACTATTGAAGGGCGGCGCATTTCGTTCTGCTACGTTGCCATGATGACGAATAATGAAAGTCATTGACACAAATTGATGATGAACTGAGGCCAGAAACTCAATCAATTCTTCATTGAAAGCATCAACAAATCTTAACTCTAAAATATCAAGAAGTTCACATATACTACTGAAAACTAAAGGATGAGTATAATGCAGAAAACGGCAGATGCATCACAGAAATGTAAAACATAGAAAACAGGAATTCAAGTAAAATGAATAGTAGAAGTTCTGCATCAGGAAGAGTTGAACCAAGAACTCTGCTTGATTGCCGCTCCCTACGGCAATAAGACCTCTTTCATGATGATAACTGAAGATTTTGAATATCTCTGTGTGGCTTTGCAGGGCCATCATGATTTGAGAAAATGGTTTCTGATAAGTGGAAAATTGTGCTTTGTGCTTGATGAAATGAGAAAAATTCTACGAAAAAGAAGTTTTACTTATATGCTTGTTCTTTCACAAATGGGCCAATCCGCGGGAACTGTCAACTAGGCATACATTTTTCAAGTTTAATCTAAAGAATCAAGACTTTTGTTTGATAAAACAAAGGTATTTTACGAAATGTTAAATGCTAGATATGCGTTATATCAAGATGTTTTAGCTTGCCTTTTTACTTCGTGTCTGTTCTATAGTTTTTTGGAACGTGACTGACCGGACATTACTTAGCCTATCAGTGCAAGTAACCGGAATTTTCTTTTATTATTAGAGGTGAAATAAGTGGCTGGTAGGACGAACACGTAGAACATCTTATCTAAGCAAAAATAAATCACAATTTGTTGAGTTTGGCTGAGGTATTAATCAACTACAAAAAACGTTTTTCTTTGAGGAACGTGACTGACCGCTTTTAAATTTGTCCCGACAAAAAGAATTTGGCAGATAGATTATGACGACTACCCTTTTTGAGAACCGTAGTACCTGGCTCATGTGTGAAATATAAAAGTTAGTTTGAATAATGTTTTAAGAACGCTTGCTATAAGACTTTGCACGATTTTGGAACGCCACTGACCGCGCGGACTGACCAAATGTTTTAAAAATCGTTTGTCTATACATTATTGCTCAGTTCTAATTTGGTGAATCTATACATTGAGTGAATGAAAAGTAACTGATTCAAACAAGCCAAAACCGGAACGTTGATTGTAGTTTTTATCTTAATATGTATATTGAATCAGTTAAAGAATTATCTTTCGTTTTCTTTCATTGTCATGCCAACCGATATTGAATTCACGATATGCACTGAATGTTTCGATGTTTTGAATGATTCCATAGATAGCATAATATTGCTATAATTCGGACATTGAGTTATTTATACACTGCGCACTTTCAAGTAGGTTGTCGGATATCTGTGTTGATTAATGAGCCGCACTATGGCACGATCATATTCTCAAACTTTCCGTCAGGACTTCCAAATATTGTACATTCATGGAACTGCGGTGTAAATGCAGTTCAAATGGATTGGATTTATATCGTATTGAGATTGTGTTGATGATAAGATTGGTGGCGTACTTGGCAATGAGTCAATTGATTTCGTAAATTAACAACTACAACGGGAAATATGTTGTGGCGACAATTTCAATGACCGTTTCGTCTCTTGGATACCAATCCGCCAAACAATTAAACTTCTGAAATATTCATTGCTTTCACCATTCAGGTTCGGCTGTTGACAGAATTTGCCTCATTCCCTGTACATTTTTCACGGCTTGTTATGTCATCAATTAGTTGAAAACTTGAAATCTCCATTTTTGTGTTTGTTGTTTTTTGTTGAAGCGATGAGATGCGCCCTGATTGTAGCGACATGCGCCGTTTCTCATGTTTTCTTTATTATTTTTTGATATTTACATCTCTCAACATTTACACAACTCTCCCTATTTAAAGTTGCAGCCATGTTCGGGTAAATTTGAGATTTAGAATTGGAAGTTAGTGAAATTTCGACTGCTGCAAGTTTATATAGGGAGTTGTGTAGATGTTGATAGATGTGAACTAGGCCTGCTGATGATTCCTGATATCGGATGGCAGCTATTTAGGTCTGTTCCCTTTTGTCAACTGAGGATATAACTCAGTATATTCAATATTCTATTTACATTGCATTGAGAGAGACCTCATGGATATCATGACTTGGACGGCAGTGATGATACAGTCAGACTGTATCCGGAGCATTGTGACGCTTTAGCCTGGATTCCTCTCCTGCTGACTTCCCAAGAAGCTCTCGGAGATCGACCTCTGGACCAAAGGATCGTCAAGCCGAGCACTTGACCACTCTGCCACAGTGATGGCATAATAAAACAAATGATAGACATGTCAATTTGGAAGTTTGCAAATCATTCGATGGTTGCACCAAACAGTTGACAAACGATCTTCTCACGTCTGAGCCTTAGCCAGTCTCCCCAATCCGCTGTCACTCACCAAAACTTGGAATGTTGTTGAAGTGATGACCTGATAGTTTTGTCAAAATCTTGAAATATTGCAAACTCACATTTCTGCTTAGAGAGGTGTGTGATAAACTCATTAAACTCTCTTCATATAGAAGTGGTTGAGCATCTCAAATAATTGTCCTATGATATCTATTTATTATTGGAATTGAATTGTATACATTTCATATTTATATTTCTGTGTACAAATAAAAAAGTTGAGAAATGATAATAAACAATCAAAAGGCAAGCAGCTTGAGAAAAATGTCGATGATATCTTGAAAAAAATCCTATGATTCCCACGTTTCCTTTCCTTGTGCAGAACAAATGCAGAAAATATTTCATTTACACACAGGTTACATTCTTTTTTGCTATGTCCACTGTCCAGTACTGAAGGCAGATGACATCAATGAAACGAAGAATCGAATTGATCTGTAACATGTTGAAATTTCAATTTTGAAGGAATCCGCACCCCTCTCCCGCAAAGCCCAGCAGTTGTCTTACAACTTGAAAGGAGAAGTAATCAGTTCTTCAGATCAACATCCTGAAATGTCAAGAAGATAAAGAATTGAAATCTGTTCGAGCAGTACTTGATTAGGCAAGGGGACGGACTATGTAGGCCATCGTTAGCGTGCTACTTTCAAGTATCACAGGGGCTGTAATATGACCCGGATCTGTGCATTATTCTTGATTTCCTCAAAGGTTTTGATTATTCTATTTTGAAGTTTGGGAAGAACTTGAGCATTTAATACTTTTATTTAATGATTATTTTTTTAAGTATATAAGTATTTAATGAGTATTTTATTCAATCTTCCTTCCTTACAACGCTTGTGTTCTGCGTAGTTGAACTGAATTCCAAATCACGGAATCGAAACCGAAATAAAACCTTCAAATTCAACCTTTCAAAACGTTCCGATTCATTTTTTATTCTTACAGACGTGGAGCAGTGATGGTGAAGGACAGTTCTCATTCCAAATGGATTTACATCGTGAAATCGGTAAGATGAGCAGTCAGCTTGATTCACTTGATACATGTGACGATGGTGTGAAGCTTTAGAGCGCATTTGTGTCTTCAACTTAGCAATAATGATCTCTGTGATCAATGACCATCATTTTCAAATCATCCATATTAACAATGAATGAAAGAAGAAAAAAGATCAAGTTGCCGTGATGTACGTCTGGTAGGACTCGAACCTGCAACACTGTTACCTGCTGCTCTACTTACTGAGCTACAAACTGTCAGCATGCGAGCGTGTCAATTAGCAGAATCAAGCCTTCACCATATCTTCTATTCACAGGATTATATTGTTTAACTCTCTCAGTTTCCTACAAGTGAAGACTAATTCAAAACGATGGCACCTTACTGGAGCTTAGTGGGCAGTAAGGAATTCCTAATACCTTAAAGAGATAAGAAAGCAGTCGTGTGTTGCTAGCGGATTGCTGTGAATTCCATCAGGATGCTTCGAATGCCACGATTCCTTCAGATTCGAAGAATTCAGATCATTGCGCAAAAGTTTTCTCCATAATGTTGGTCCTTCCGACCATTATTTAAGAAAATAGCAGGAGTACAAAAATTAGTTCATATGATGCTTTCACCATCGTCTTCTCACCATTCCTCATTGCTTACAATGAATACAGCTAGACAGCGATGTGTGTTTCGGTGTGTCCGAAGTGCGCAACCACTCCACTCGCTCACTGGCTTTGGTGTGTCATTTCGATGTTCAAGATAGATACAAAACTTCCATTCTAGAAAACCGAATCCGCGCGCGCAGATTAATCTAATTCTGTGATTCTATCGCTTCATTTTTGCTTTTCCTTAGCCGCATTGTAGATGATTCAGATAGTTATTACGTTCATCTCAGTTGGTTAGAGCAGTGTGTCTTGGAGGTCGTGTGTCCTATCAGCCGCGCATTTTTCGCATGGCATTTTGACGCAGAGTATTTTCATGTTCTCTGAGAAATCTCTATGATGCAGTACATTGTCGCTTCTTTGATCATATTTATAGGGAAGTGTTTCAGTTCTCAAGAAATTGTCCCGTGTGAAGCCGAAAGTCTGTGCAACAACAGGAACTGTACAAAATACCTCCCGGCCCAACTCCCGCTTCAGTCTGTTTCATGACAAACGAGGAATGCCGAGCCGACCACGCTCCGCATGGAGCAATGAAACAAAAGACGAGTCGCTGGAAGACGACACAATCATCGAAGCGATCAAAGCATTGAATGCAAGGGTGAGCAGTGTCTCTATCTTCTGTTATCACGTTAATGAGTAGTCATGTACGCGTATTGCGGAATAATGTGGAACAGGGCAGAAAAAGTCTTAACACAAATACTGCTACTTTAGTAGTCTATAGAAAGGGATAGTGTTTTGAAGCCAATCGTGCGGTATATCCATCCTTATCTTTCATGAAAAGGCCGAGAGGCTGTTGATGAAAACACAATGGGAAGCGAATTGAGGATTTCAGAAAAATGCGATTTTCACAGAATGATGTGCAATACTTGGCTACAACGAACCTGTACGTCAGCCCAGTTCCGCCCTATCTTTCGACAGGGTATTGAAGAGCGCATGTAAATCCGTGCGATGTAGAATGTTTTTGAAAAAACGATATTTTCTATGTTTAAGTGACAAGTACTCAGCCTAAATCGTTAATTTTTGGCATGGAATGTCTTCAATATAGTTCCTATCGTGTTCGTATACCTTTCCGTATAAAGCGAAACAACTTTGAGATTTATCACGCCAACTAATGTCGGCAAACACAAGATTTTGGCCAATTTCATCGACAACCACATTTTCTCATTCATCACTTATTGCAATCTGCGTCCCATTGTTCTCTTTGATCGTGCCTGACAAGAAGAGGAACCAGGTAGAACTCCTCAGACGCACAGGTTCGTAGTTCTGTGGAAGTCTCATTTTCGGCCTCGTTCCCTGTAGAAACTCGTTCTGGCCGCTGACTAATGTACATTGTACAGTAATTTGATCTCCCGTAAAAATCTGAGTACTGAACGTATCTGTTGCATTTTAGAATCACGTGGGAACTCGTAAACAGATTTCAATTTCTCGTCCTGCAACGGGTAAGACTTTCTGTTCTGCAAAGAGAGTTGAATCTTCGCATCTTTCTTGCTGTCTCTTGCAGCTGGAACAACAGAAGTGAAGAAGGAGGAAGTGAAAACTGGACGACGAACCTTTATTGATGACCTGGAAGATCTTGAATATGAAGAGGTAGGTGTCAATCATTTCAGATGTAAAATATCAGTTCTGGTTCTGCCGCATTCTCGGAGGATGAGGCGCACTTTAAATTGTTTCAAAATTATCAACAAATGCGTCCTATGATGTCTTACATTTGAGCCAGGTCATCAAAGGAGTGTAATTGGGATTCAAGAAACATGTTTCATCTTGCCGTCACGCCGCAAGGATCAACCAAAGAACTTCATTCGCCGAGCATTGAGGCTTCAATGAGGTCGCAAACCCTCAGCGATTCAACATCGAGTCTGTGAGGCATGCTGGGCAATGATGCGGTATTGATAACAATCATTGCCTCCCAAACCAGTCGGCCGGTTATTAAGAAGAGGTCTTCTTCAACTAAAAAGAGATCCTGTAATTGTTGAGGTCAAGCACTACAAGGAGGTTTTTCTGGATAATCCTTTTTTCTAATTTTAGTAGTGATTGTATGAAATGAGAGTTTTGGGCGACTTTTTGGATATCTTGCTGACGCTGCGTTAAAACTTGAATGCAAAGCAGGCATCATACAAGTCGAAGTGAGAGCACGGTAGATAGACAATGACCACCGATAACAGCATCCAACACAAATATTTTTATCATGTCTCATTTGTCAGACTGAATGTCAGACACATACATCACCTGGATGTCTAACACTGCTATCTGTGGCCACTCTTTTCATCTTCTGACGCCCTAAGATGAACTTCTTTGTCATACTTTTTTCATTAAGCCATTCTTCAGTGATTCAAACACTGTTTTCTTCATTTGACTTTCTTTGAAGCAGTTCAGAGTTCACAGTAATAATCAGCTCGTCAAAAATGATTAAGACATAGGACTAAAGAATATTCGCTTTTGATGCATCCAATACAATCTGATTTTTTATTTTTGATGTCTTAGGAAAGCGATTTCGCTCAAAATTGATCTCCTAAGTCACACCAGGTGTGGCGGAATGCCTCAATCAACATAGGGAGCAGTCTCATCACATTGTGTGTTGCAATCTAACTGACTAAATGAGCAAACAATTCACATATCTTTTGCCATATTCGGAGAGATACGTTCAATTGTATGCTTTGCACAAATTCATTTGGAAGCGACGTTGTATAGTTTGATTGCAAGACTACAACATGTGGTCTCCGTGGCACAGTGGCTAAGTACTTGGCCAAGCGATCTTCTGGTTCAGAGGTCGAGCCCCGTCAGTGTCATTGGAAGTCGGCAGGAAGGGCATCCGGTCTCCGTGGCACAGTGAATAAGTGCTTTGCCTAGCGATCTTTCGGTCCAGAGGTCGAGCCCCGAAGGTGTCATTGGAAGTCGGCAGGAAGGGCATCCGGACTCCGTGGCACAAAGGTTAAGTGCTTGGCCTTGCGATCTTTCGGTCCTGTGGTCGAGCCCCGAAGGTGTCATTGGAGGTCGGCAGGAAGGGCATCCGGACTAAAAGATCACAAAGCTCCAGATTAAAGTATGAGTATATCAGCACCGTCCAAGCAGTATGGAAGTAGTAACGTTGAAGCTTCATTCATTCATCGGCCGTGTCGTGTCAGGGCCCTGATGAGCTGATGAAGTCTGATTGTGACGCTTCACTTTATTGTCATCTGGTTAATGTCATGAAACAACGTGTCAATTATGAATTCTATTATTAAATAATAAATTTATCATCGATCACTTCATCTTCAGTCATGATAATGTGTCTTGTAATCTACCGCGTGCGCCTAATCGTCCGAAAGTGCGGTACAATACAGGAAGGAAACTTGGATGGGAATTATTTTATCTTGATGACTTGAAATTTGATGAAATGCAGGTCGAATCATCACGACAAGAGGTATGTTTTCCTTTTCTCTCTAATGTAGTCATTCTCTGAGATGAAGTCACTTTCACGCATTCCCCTCAATCATTTTGTCGTCCAAAGCTTTAATAGTTAGTAAAACACGCTGTCAAGATCGCTCAGGAATATTGAATTGCACGTCAACTTCTTGTCTCGATATTGTTTTCAGCGCTGCGTTAACACTATAACAACATGTGGGCCAATGCTCGCTGTTCAGACCTGCAAAAGTCAAAATACAACATTTCCAGAACGCGTAAGACGAAAGTTCCTCAACAATTTGGTCGTTAAAGTTATAGTTGCAGTTTGCAATCCCCTAATCTGCATCCGACATTGAGGCCCTTCACGGAGGGACGCTACTCATGTCATGCTTTCAACAAGTAGCATGGCATTTTATGAATTTGTCAAATCTCAAGTTTCGGCCTGTTGGGCCTCATCAGTCGTGGGTAGGCTCGAACCAGCCCACGTACGAGTAGCGCCTGCGTGAACCGCCTCAATATCGGATGCAGCATTGTGGTTGCAGAATGCAATTTGCCTTCCATGTGCGTTGAAGCATTGCCTTCCTGGCTAATTCACGCTCTCAACAGATGGTCCGGTGGCCTTGTGGTTAGAGGGCATGCTTGTACGTCCTGTAGCTCCAACGTCGCTGGTTCAAACCTACTCACGCCTGATGAGGTCCAGCAGGCCGGAGTATCTGTTGAGATCTATTTATATCCATTTAGATTTGAGAAATTAGGCTATACATAATTTGGTATAAAAGCCCACTAATATACGAGATTCCATCACATCGATTATTTGTATTGTAATTTAGTGCTTTCAGCACCAGCTAATCACTAAATTGTACAATGGAAACTAGGAACTGTACATGTAGCTGAATGAACTGTACATGCAGGTTGAATTGCAAGCAGGGAATATCGCATCAAAGAAAAATGTTGATGTCAATTGCGAATGATATAAAATTTCATGCAATCTCTTGACACTTTCAGGATGTAATACTAGAATATCAGCTGATCTCACCTGAGTGGAGATTATAGAGGATTTTAATGTTCATTTTGAAATATCGCATTTGTGATGTTTTACATCTTAATTGCGAACTGTTTTATTATTGACTCTGAAAGATGCCGAAGGTATCATAAGAAAGAGAATGCAATCCTATTGACTGACTACAATGCAGTTGTGTTGTAGATTTGTACTCAAGTTTCATGAATGCCCCAGTAAGTAAAGTAATGTGTGTATCAAGTTTTCAGGGCAAATGTAATAAAATTCACAATGTCAGTGATACTGTCAGTAACTGACGACTGATGTCAGCTTAGTAAAATTTGTCTCTTCCGAATGTATAGTACAAAAACGTGAACGAAACTTTCCGCATTTCCTTAGACGACGTTTGACCTTTTGACAACGTTGTCACTATATTTGATAATTTCGGCAATTTAACTAACCTCACCAGCTTTTCAAATTGTGTTCCCTAACATCCACTTTTGAGCAAAGCAAATGAGTATTGATTTCTATGATTACAATTGAACGGAAATATAATTGGAAATAACGGAATGATCTTTATAAATAGTAATGAATAGTGATAATAATAATAAGTGAATAAGTAGGAAAAATGCTGTTATCATAGGTTTGTTGACCCGGAGTTCGTTCACATTGGGTTATAAATAATGCATAATATCAAAGTATAACTCATTTAAGCTTATCTGTAACCTTATAAGAATATTCTGAAACGACGAAGAACTTGTACAGATCTGCAAACTGATGATCATAAAGATCTCTTTTATAATCCTTAGATTGAAACTTAAATTAGTCTCTAAATCTACTTGGTAATGCTTGCAAGTGTAATGCAATGAAGTTGACGTCGAATGCTGTCAAGGTCGTTACTGATTCGAATTCACAAAATCTGTTGTCAGCTTTCAAATATATGAAGCTGTTTGCCAACTTTTGTCTTTCACTGTATTTTACACTGAAAATATAAATCAATACCTTCTGTGGTGGCACCAATGAGCGCGATGTCGGGAATCCCGACCTATAGTCGGGTAGCCATAGCTTCCAGAATGCGTGTAAATGGACAGCTATTTCCGAATAAAACTTTGCCTGAAGAAACCCCATTGGTGATGATAGAATTCTGAGGAAGTTGGTGTTGGTCTTAGTGGCAGATGTCGCAGATATTTTAATGTTTTGAAACAGGCTCGCATATTCAGCATTTGTGTCGTTTTACTGCATAAGAATGAGGAAACCGTCTTCGGATACCAGGCTATTAATGTATTGTGCGACGCTTTGCTCATCCTTCGGCGATTGAAGATCACTTTATTTCTGACCATGCTGGTACCATAATTTCCATTGAAGGGGAAATTATACTCCGCCAACTGCATCAATTTTTAAAGAGAAAATCAATAGAAGGGCAACACATGGTGAATGCAGGTGATAATCTGATAAACAGGAATGATGGCTGCATCTTCGCATAATGCGAAAAGTTTCATGTCTATTTCTACACCTACTTATAGTCTAATTTTAGAAGTATAGTTTTCTATAAGCATAGAGATTGGATGCAATTGTTTTTGTGACTTTTGCTCACTTCGCAAAGCATTATGTGCTGCTGCGCTGGTCTTTCACTGCTGCGTTGTGCATGATTCGAGTGAAACGTCGCACAATAAATTAATAACATGGTATCCGAAGACGTTTTTCTCTTTCTTTGCAAAGTCAACCGGATACGTGGAGGACTGGACTCAATGCCACACTGCAAACGTTTTACTGCTGTTGACCAATTCGTGGACCATTGTTGATGTTTTTGTCAAGTAAAAACGCTTACTCTCGATGACTCTTAGATAGATACACTGTGATGCACCACGGGGACAGCGGGAGGACTTTGTTTTCAATCTCAGGTTGAATATTCTATGGAACATTGCAAGTGATTGTACTAAACTGACAAATTTCCGACGACCTCATTCTCCCATCTGAAGCGCCGACAAGGATCCATTTCTGCTTTGTTAGAAGATCATGTCATTATTCGCCAATGACTGTTTGTCTCAATGGTGAGATCCGTTGAATCTCAGTCAACAAAGAAACCATTTCACTTCTCCGACGTCTGAATGAGAAGAGAAATTCCGCTCTTGAGAAGAATTACTTGCGTCCTCAACTGCAGGACTTTTCTTATCGGAATGATACGAATATCATCACATTTGAGTGTAAATCCGACCCGACTTCATTGCAATCTGATGGTGCTGACTCGGATTGCTACTAAGGAAATTCGAATTAATCCGACACTACTTGTATCAAAAATATTTCAAATCAAGTAGATGTGTTGCCTGAACGCATTAGAATTGAAATATGCGAGAGAATTTTGTAAAATTATGTGCCAAAATCTGCTGACATGTTATCCACTCTCTTCAAGTTTCAAAGTTTGCAAGTATATTAACTGAATAATAATAAAGGCAGGCTTTCCGCTGGTCTCGGCAGGCTTACCATCTATCCTTGAGCCGCCAGGCCTATCTCGAACCGATGACCTAATGTAGCAACCCTGGGATCTTGGAATAAAGGAAAGCAACTTGTGTGGGACTTCACTTGCGTCGACACCCTGGCTGCCAGCAACCTTCAAGTTTCAAGTCAAGGATCAGGAAAATTGGCGTCCAGAGCTGAGAAGAAGAAGCGTCTGAAGTACGGGGATCTACAACATTCATACACCTTTTGTCCTATCGCCGCAGAGACCCTCGGTGCTTGGGGTTTTGATGCCCAGTTATTTATGAGAACCGTCTGACGAAGGATAACGGACGCTAGTGGCGAGCTGCGAGCCACTTCATTTCTCCGCCAGCGGCTTAGTATGGCAGTCCAAAGAGGAAATGCAATGAGCATTATATCGTGTTTTCCAGAGACCAGTGACTTAAGTGAACTTGAATTTATTTTAATTTAAATGAAACTACTGAAATTTCAATTTTTACTCAATTGATTTCTTTGCTGTATTTTTCGCTGAAGTACACATGTTATTGCAATGCTATGTCGTCAAATCAATTTTAAAAAAAGGTGCATGATTAATTGAAATTTACTCACAGAAGTGGATTTCCTGTGCGAGTAGTTTGGATATTGTTATGCCCAGTCTTGCGCACGATTTATCAATAATGAAATCCATTGTCGTGCATTTAGAGTGATGTGAATGTGTCTAGAGCTACGTCGCATCTTGGATCAGATTATTTCGCATTAGATTCGACTCGCCAGAAATGTCACCCTCTGATCGGATTCTGATTTACTTTTCTGATCATATGAGTACATCCAAGCATTCCCCGATGTTGAATGATACTTCCTCTGCCGTGGTGCCACCCCAGGAGCGAAATTAATGCATATTTTCTATGTCTGAAATTCACTATCATCCTCTGATCGTTTCTCTCTCTCTGATATTGAAAAATGATTTCAGATTCTACAAATGTTCATCTTCTAATTTCAGACGATACCAATGAAAGGCAATCCAGAATTTGTCCGCGTCCAAACGTTACTGAAAGGGACAGTTTTTGTAAGTATTTGCTGAATGTGAAGAATATTCTGGTAGAAGGAAGTCCTTCAATGAAAGGGTTATGGTTGAAGGCTGTGAAAGTTGTTTTTGTTTTGCAATTCACTTTGGCTGTCAGTAGATGGCTTGCGTCAGAGGTATAAGGCCTGAGAAACGACAAATTCACATTGCATTGAAAAATAATTAGAAGGAACATTTCACCAATTGCTCAGCCTTCTCTGTCTCACAAGGGTCCTCTAATGACGATCGAAATAATAAAGAGAATTACAAACTACCCCTGCCTCTTTGATTCTTCCCAAAACCATCAGGTCGTAAAATCGATGTAAAATAATGGAAGATGCATGAAAGAGCGACGTTGCTGACGATTCGTGGGAGCAAAATGCCCTGTGTGTGATTAAATGACTTCAGAGGTAATTTTAGTGATGCACAGTGTGCAAATGCATTTTCTGTCATCACAAGAAGATTGAAATATAAGGAAACACGATGGTCTCATAAGATTGTATATGGAAGAAAACTGAGGTGATTCCTTTCTCTTTCCGCCGAGTGTTACATGCGCCATTGACATCATTTGAATCGAAAATGTTCAAACATCCTTTTACACACATGTTTGCTTTCATACTTGTGATTTTACATGAACTTGGCATGTATTGTATAGTGAAGTACAGATGCGGAGAGCGTCGAATCAGCGAAAACTGACTGGTTCTCGACATCAGACTGACAGAGATTGACAGGTTTGATGAGCTGTATTTAACGCTGAAATAGTTAATAACATGAAGAAATAAAGTTATAAGGTAATAAATACATAGTGCCATGAATAAACAACAATCAAGAGAACAGGGAAGATTTAGACTCCTGATGCGCTCCCTTTGAATGCAAAGATCAGGCTCAAATGGATTCTAAGACACGTAAAAAAAAAGAATCATTGCCATGTCTTTAGTACAGTCAAAGTTATTTTGCTTTGCTGATCGATATGCTCCTGTTCTCAATCGTAATGCGATTGTCCTGGCGTGAGGAAAGTTTCTCAGAGCTCTTTAAATGCTTTGAGATTAGGACATGGCTGATGTGAATGATGAATGCTGAAGGGTGTTCACTTGACGTGGGAGTGAATCTCATCATTTTCCAGCTGCACATCTGTGCAGACAAGTATTGAATTATCTATGGAAGTTGACACTTGTAACATGACAAAGTAGAAGTACAATCCAATTAGAGCTCTCAGAGTCGACTGTTCATGTCACCAGATATCTGATGTCTCTTCTCTATTCATGTGGATTTTTTAGTAGAAGTCTCAAAAAATCGTATTTTTAACTATCTAAGACTATAAACAGATTGAGATGCAAAATTTATCAGCAACGTTCAAACCAGTAAATCACTGAGACGAATGATGACAGTAAGCTGAGATAATTCCATCTGTTGATGCATCTTTCCAATCTTTCTGTCTGCAATTCGAAAGTCTGTGCTGTGGATAAAGACTGTTGATAAGCGATACTTTCGTGCCGATGTTGCAACATCATTCACAAACTCATCATTTCTGATTAACTCGATGAAGCGTTAATTGTTCCACTTAATATAAGATCTTCTCATTTCTTTGGATTTCACTTTCACAATATGTGTCAAATATCACCAATTGAATTCGTTTATGACATGGGCAGTAAACAATACATGATCGGTGATATCAGGAAACTGGTCCCTTCATCAAGCAGTTTTGATCAGCGCATTCTCTGCAGTCGTATTATGCAGACCTTCCCAGTTTTATGCAAATGTGAAGTGCTAGTGACGTCATATGTGACATTTAACTATGGTTTTCAATAATAGTGAAATCTATGATGTATACTATTTTGGAAATGAAAGAAATATGACGTATTAGCATGAGTTGGCATGCTCGAACCATCCATTTTTCTCTCAAGAATGAACGATATTTCAAACACAATGACCGTTCTAAAAGAAAGGTAGATTACAATGTTGTGCTTGCGATTTCTGCTTGTGATTCGTTGTATGAAGATCATTCACATTTCACGTTACTCATACATAAGACAATTCCATAGTTTACCGCAATGTTTACTTGGGCTGATCATTGTAGTGTATAGCGTCATTTGCCAATTCACATGCATGTCATGTGGTTGTAAAAGCAACGAACGCATAGAACGATATAAAAATTCACGAAGCTTTCGAAATTTTCCATGTCATTGTATTAGAGGAGACAGCTTCTTAAGTTCTTCTATGTCCAAACTTGTTCACTAATGCCAAAATTAAATGACCTATCTTCTATCATGTATGTAGAGCCAGGAAAAAAGTGTTTCTATTTATCGAAATATTTAGTATCAAATCTACTTTAGGATGCCAAAATATGTAATAAAAAACTTAAACCGTGAAAATAGCACTAACTGCTAGCTTTTATGATAGAGAAATGTCAGTCAAAGTATGCTTAAAACCTGCTATAGCAGTAGCACAACAGAAGCTCTTTCAAGTTACTTTCCGTGAGACTTTGTCTTTTATCCGACAGGATATCCTTGTCGCATGAAAAACTCCACTGTACTTCGCAGCTGACTTTATGGCAATCACCAATCAAATGAACTCCAATTTGCAATAGGCCTACGTCCAGCTTGTATATCCGGAAGAGTTTGACGATCACGAAGAGCAGACAACGTGGCTTTGAGTTGCTTATTTCCAGAGATTTTGCTTAAAACACTGTTGAATTTCTCCTTATCTATTGGATGACTAGCGAGTGATCGTTAGGTTTTTTCCGAAATTTCAAGAGAGTCGCTAGGCCTTAGTCTCCCCTCAAGCTTCTGAATTGAATCACACAATGATTTCGAATTCGACAGGCAAACTTTCGCAGTCGAATGAGGATCCTTGCCTACGCCATCTCATCACACAATGATTTCGAATTCGACAGGCATGCGTTATGCAAACTTTCGCAGTCGAATGAGGATCCTTGCCTACTTCATCTCATTTGTCGACTTTAAACTTTAACATGAACACAACTTTGACACTCAGTCGGAACAGAATCACTCGTACTCAGTCATCTACAAAGGAATCATCTTCAGTGGGTCCTTAACAGGGCTGCAGATGTACATGCATAGACACATACTTACCCATGTAAATATCATGCCAAATATGTATGTAAAAATATTTTACGTAAATGCAGATTTTCCTGGCTCTATATAACTTAACAAAATGTCAATACTTCTCTTTTGTCTTCAAGGGTTTGCAACACATTTTCTGTGATGACCAACCAAGTATGTGTCTGGTTAGCAATGGGGCAGAATGTCTCATGCTGGACCGGAAATTCTACGTGGATAACTGTCCCAGTCGCCTCCGAGACAGACTAAGAAACAGCGTAAGTCATTCACATCGATTCCGTCAGATCTGTAGATGATGTTCTATACTCATTTCAAATCGGTGTTTTCAGGAGTATCTGATTGAATGTTACTTGAAATGTGATTCTTGTTTTGATAAAGAAACATAACTCGTAGACTGCGGGAATTAGTCCGGGAGCTAGCGTGAAGTTGTGCAGGGAACGAGGTAGTACATAAAACTTTCACATAGCATAGTACACCTCTAACCTACTGCAAAACTTCGCGTCTGCCGGATCAGATCATTTGCTTTTCAGAAATAGAGAGGATAACACAATCCTATGTATTTCCAGTGGTAAAATTGTGACATTTAAGGTGTTGACTCCATTTTTTCGAATTTCTGCTCATAAAAGTTACACAAATTGGTATTTTGTTGAACTGGTTGTTATAGAAATCATCTACAGATCATGATCTTTCAAATGAGTTATCATTCAGTGACGGAGGATGAAGTAAAGTGTACAAACAGACACTTTTCGTTGGTGTAACTGCAAATTTTAACATAGAAATTTCAGGAAAAGTGTTGATATACTTTAACGAAAAGTGTCTGTTTGTACACTTTGCTTCATCCTCTGTCACTGAATGATAACTCAGTTGAAAGATCATGATCTGTAGATGATTTCTATAATAACCAGTTCAACAAAATACCAATTTGTGTAACTTTTATGAGCATAAATTCGAAAAAATGGAGTCAACACCCTAAATGTCACAATTTTACCACTGGAAATACATAGGATTGTGTTATCCTCTCTATTTCTGAAAAGCAAATGATCTGATCCGGCAGACGCGAAGTCTTGCAGTAGGTTAGAGGTGTACTATGCTATGTGAAAGTTTTATGTACTACCTCGTTCCCTGCACAACTTCACGCTAGCTCCCGGACTAAGTATTTGGGGTCGCGAAAAGTTCTAAATGATATTGCACATAAAACACTGACTGTCACTGACAACCACACTGACAAGAACTGTTTGATGTCAACAAAAACGTTCATTAACCTGATTATTTACCGGCGCTGTGGCCTCGCAGTTCGGTCCAGGCTTGTAACTGGCGTTCTGAGAAGTCGGACGCGGCCGGCGTATTTATGCCGGGCGGGCGGGGGTGGGACGGTGCCTGGCGTCTCTGTACCAGTTGGTTAAGGCTTTGATCGTCAGACATTATTTGGTCAACTTATGCCACTAGATTCAATGTCCAAATACGCAGATAGAATGCATGAAATGCATGGATGGTAGGTCTACAGGTACTCCGTATAAGTGAGAGTTGCCTACTACAATGCAATATTACACTATGACCGGTCTTCAAAATTTGCGGCCGAGACCGGGCCTATGAGAACAGGATATGCTGACCTGTAATACTCTCATTGTAAAAACATTGTAAGTCAAAAGCAAGAATCATTATTCAAACTAAATATTAGCTTTTGTGCTTTTTTGATTAAATCTTTTTATGTGGAACCATGTGGAACCGATTTAAATGTGATGCGTCGAGTGAGACCTGCTGAGGAGACCAGTTGAGACATCTCAGAGACGTGATAAATGGAACTCGGTCATATGGAAGAGGCGCGTCGCCTATTAATTAATTGAGATTCATTCATATATTCGGATGAGTTGGAAAATTTTCCTCTCATGTCTCTCTCACTTCCATTGCAGATATGTCCATATCCAAGTCCCTCCGATATGCAGCAGAAGCTGGAAGTTCGAGTCAATTGGGACGCCTATCGTCAGGTTGTGCTGCAACAAGTTGTCCAGGAATGTGGCCGAAGCACTGCTCGTGTCTGAATTTTGAGAGACATTTTATTTTTTCTATTTTCTTTGTCATTAATTTTCTACTGCAAATAGAATGAATCACTTCCAAAATTTCTGTTTTCTGCATTTTCAAATTTCTGTCCACTCTAATTATTCAGAAATTCTGTTTATTTTTGGCGATGAGATCTACAGTATATTACATACACTTTCTGTATTAATTCAATGATTTTACAAAGTTTTCAAAGAAATCTGATGGGAACCAAAGGCTCATATTCATGAGATTTGACTTGGATTGACTATATTATCGTAAAGTGAGACACGGTGTTTGGCCTGACTTTGTTTGCAATAATTATTGAAATTTTCGAATTCGTTCGCATTCTTAGACATCTAAGTATTTCCCATTTCTTCTGCTAACACCTGAATTGCAAATGACCAATCCTGAAATTGAAATGGTGATTTCTGAATTATGGATGATGACATCTTAATTTGAAACAACTATTCCGAAATGGACCTAGAGATTGTCAATGTGAAATAAGATTGACGCACTCTTGAATTTATATCGTCTCCTGGAATTCTGGAGCAAAATGATTTAAAAGGAATTCTAAATGATCATGTCTGAGATATGAAGTGCATTACGTAACTAAAAATGATACAATCTGAAATCTAAGTGTTCAAATATAAATGATATTAATAAACAAGTTTCTCTGAAATAAAGGTGTTGACATGAAAAAAATAATTTTTGTAGTCTCGACTATGAAATGGGAATGCTGAAATCTGCTCCTTGATATTTGAAAAGAAATGCAGTTCTATACTTAAAATTTGCTAGATAATGACTTACTTCCTTATGATGTCTAGACAGGGATATTTCCCTATCCCTAGTCATGTCTAATGCATAGACTTCTATGTAATGGAAATTTGTATTTTGAATACCCATGACTGTGTGATATCTAAAAATTATAACTTAATAACTAAGCCCATGAACTTGGTTCTTTTCTCTGATCCTTGCTTAACATAATCTGATAAACAGATACATAACAATATATAACAAAATTGAATTGGTGTATTAGTTCATGTTCGATTTTAAGTACATCCGACATAACTCGGTTAAGAAGATGTGAACGCAAGACTTCATTATAATCGTTGCAGGATTGCGTTTATTAACAAGCCTTCATTAGTGCAACCAAGATTCAGATGAACAAATATATGCAATATAAAACAAATAAATATAGTCCTAATGGCCTTCTATCATGTCTTGTCTTTGTATGATAACAAATTTGCAGCAATATTCAAATTCTGTTATCAAAACTCATAATCAAAACATAATTATTTGAATTTATAGCAAGCTTGAAAGCAAAATGTCAATTATCCCTATCTCACAGAGGATGACTGATCAAACCGTTACGTAATGCATGTGTTTCATTTCGCATGAATTTTCTCACTGAATAGATAAAAGAACTGAGTTTTTACAATCTGCAGCGTGGAATCAACGAAATCAAACTTCATATTCAATCACGCGAAGTCGTAAATTCAATTAATAGATCAGTATATGAGATGTCAGAAAACCTGTTCAACATGAAGGACAAGTTGAAGTGATGAACATGATTTTCACAACGGGAATCGTGCATCAGTTGTTGAAACATCTCAATTAGTCTTGTTTAATGAAAATCACTTAACACTAAAGAAGATCTTTAATTGAAGTTCATTAGAAATGATTTCATGCATAAAACTACTTGCTGTCGCAAATCATTTACAATTTAACGAACGGTAATGACAGATCATATGAGACGTGTTGGACGTTCAAGAAAATCGGATGTGTGAATTCATAAATCAAATTATTCCAACTATGATTCCAACTCTTTTTAATTAAGAGCAAACTGCCTTTCTATGATTCTGGGATTACTTTTATTGGAAAATTTAAAAAGGTGAACTGCCCTATCAATGACCAACGTGTTTCAAACAACAAAATGTAGTGTGTGAAATTAAATGCCTCAATTGCAATCAAATCTATATTGTCAGTACGATACGAAAACTTCACATCCGAAACAAGGAACATTTAACAAAACAAAGTTCGTCAGTGCATGGACATTTAATACATTGTCAATTGGAACAAAATAATAGCTGGAGAACAAACGTAAGAGTGATCGGACATCACAAAGATCCCATCAATCTCCGATTTCTTGAAAGTATAATAATTCAACAAAGAAAGCCGACCATTAATTCCAACGAAGAGAGCCGTGCACTGACAATTTAATTATTTGATACTATGTACCTTCCTAGACTTTTCTATCCATCTCTTTGACTTTTAAACATCTTTGTATTTTGCTATGTTAATATGTCCAACCACTTATACTTTTGACAAGGCCGGTAGTGGCGAAAGCTTAAGAGAAATAGAATTTTAAGTAAAACAGCAGCAAGGCTTATTTCTTTAATATTTTTATTGGGTCTCAGTGGCTATGAGACAGGAAGCAGCATTTCGGAAATTCGAAAATAGGATTTCCGGTGATACCTCCATAGATAAAATAATAAGGTCAATTTCTCGAATTGTGTTGTCGACGCTTCGGACGTTGGTCCTTTGTCAAATGGCATAGAAAAAGTTAAAAGTATGAACTTGCGCACGCGAACGAAATTAGGTTGTGTACTTTTATGATACATTATTACAAGATTTGTAAAAGATGGGACATAGCAAGCAAATTCACAAGCCTTGGACAAATATAATATAAAAGCTAACCTATAGGCTATCATTTGTTGGTCCAATTATCTTCATGAATCAATCCTATGAATAGAGCTGATTTTTACAGAAATCAAGCTGAGAATGCGTCATAAATTGTTGCTCTTTTACTTTTTCATCAAGTCTATAGCTTACACAATGAGGCGTGACAAAGTCAGTCTCAGTTAGATTCCGCATTATTTTCTAGAAACTGATGTAGTTGCAAATTACATGTTGCTGCGAATTTTTGATGCAAAGCTCCAGCGGACTTCGCATAGGCTCATGCTGATCGCCTATGCTCTCGAGGTAAAGCCTTAGACAAGAGACCTCCGATATTCTGGTGTTGTCGACCCCACAGTGTTTTTATGTAAGATCGAATATATGAGAATGCGGTGCAAAGACGGTTGTATATCGTATGAATATGGCTTCTTTGCCAGTTTTAATCAAACTTTGATATATCTTGTTCAAATACAAAATTGTCTTTCTCGAGAAAAAGCTCAATTAATCTTTGTGAATGTAGAGTTTTACAACATCAACAATGTCAAAATCAATACATCAAAGCTAGTTAAAGATTTATGAACTAATTAATATCTTCAATTTATTTTGTATTATTGTGAAATCTGAATATTGACCTCTTCAGGCATGAGTTCTCCTATCTCTTTGTCAGGAATCATTGAATTGCTAACCAATGCAAAATAAATGGAGATGAAATAGCTAACCGTGGCTTTCCGTAACTTTACAAGATAAAGCTAAGAAGGCTTAATGAGTGAATAAAGTTTTATGTTGTCGCATTCGTAGGGGAGACTGGGGACCAAAGTGCATTTTTTCACTCATTCTCATTTTTTGACGAAATTATAGCAAATCAGAACTTAAAATTTTACACAGATGTGAAAGATATCTTCACAAATAAAATATTTTTTGAAGTGTAACTCTAGCATATCTAGTTTTTGCACAAGACATGTTTTTGTAACATGTAACAACCCTGCACATTGGTCCCCTATAGCGGGGACCAATGTGCTCTGCATGGGGACCAAAGTGCACTAAATAAAAAAACCATGATTGCGCAAGGAAATTTCATTTTATATAATAGATATCGCCAAAACACATTTTTCTATGATTTTTACTGTATTCATTTAATTTTTGTGAATTAGTAACTAAGTGGATATGAAAACTATCAATAGGCAAAAAATGAATTAATTTTTTTACAGCAATTTTCACTAATTGCTTATTGGACGCATCTTTATTTCATTAATTGTCAATTTCGGATGTGCTGAGTTCAAAAATGATAATCATTTCTCTCTATGAGATTAATATTTTGACCTAGGGTAAAATCTTTATTATAGGCCTAGGCCTATAAAAAATACATTTTCTTAAAAAAGTAAACTTTCCAGACAGGTCTACCAACAAAAATTGCCGGAAAGTCGATTTTTGAATATAGTGCATTGTGTAACATTATAATAAAAACAGACAGGAGTCGGGAATGTCGCTTTAAAAACATTTGTCTTGTACTCAACCAGAATGAGATCGGCACATTCCAGTTGAAATTCAACCGTGTTTTCAATTGAGGAGTCCTGGGTTCCAGAATTGGTTTCGTTACTTTTGGATGCAGCATTCTCCGGAGGCATATCGGTGATAATAATTGATTTTCTTTTTCTTGATCGTTTGTGTTTAAATTTTTCAGACAGAGCCTTCGTCGGATAAGGTCTGCTTATTTCAGGTAACACTGGCTCACATAATTATCACGCCTCGTCGTCAACAGGGCACCGTCATCAGCAGGAGAAATTGGGCCTGTGCTTGTAGAAGGTGGTTCAATTTGCGAAATTGAAGCACTCGATCGGAGGAAATGGATAGCAGGAAATCCCCGTAGCTGAAAGCGTTTGAGTTGACTGAGAATATGCCAGCTTTTTGAAAGCCCGATACGATATTCATAGGCGCAAAAGCTTTGTAAAATGAAGCGGAACTTAGTGAGGCAACGTCATGAATAGTGATTGGTTTCCATGGATGAGTGAGCATTTGATTGTTGCACTCACTCACATAGAACGTCTTAAATGGACCATAGACGCAGACGTCCAAGGGCTGCATGCGATGGCTTAAATTACATTTTTTAAGGTTTAATTACACTTATTTCACTACGTTGAGACACTGAATACATGGTTTGCAAAATACAAAAGAAAAAAGGATATTTATCATGTATTGCACTTTGGTCCCCCTTTCAGAGGGCACTTTGGACCCCAAAGCAACTCATTTTCAAAAAACCAACATTGACAAATAACTGGGTATACAGATGCCATGCCCGAATTATGAAGCAATTCTAGATGCCTTAAATGTTAGAAATTATTGTTATTCTAGGCACAATGTTGACGAATGAAATTTAGAAAAAATAAACAACGGAGATTCAAAAATTTACTTTCGACTGCATTAAATGTATTTCTAGACCTACCAAACAAAATATTTTGAGATAAATCTTGATTTTTCCGTTGAAAGTCATGTTTGATTAGAGAATAACTCAACTAGAAGAAGTTCGAATTCGGTCTTTATCACGTCGAACT
Organism: Prostheceraeus crozeri; assembly: GCA_907163375.1. Lineage (NCBI taxonomy): Eukaryota > Metazoa > Platyhelminthes > Polycladida > Euryleptidae > Prostheceraeus > Prostheceraeus crozeri. The sequence goes on from CAJQUW010016144.1 coordinate 150,882, forward strand.
GGCAGATGCACTTTGGTCCCCTATGCTCATAGGTCCCCAATCTCCCCTACCTGGTTGCCAATTGGCAACCAACATTTTTTAGCCTACCAAAATGGGGGATAAATCAGCCATTCAACACAATAATGTAATCGAAATGATGACATTTTCTGTTCGCATAGAAAATTTCAAGCGAGTTTGATCATATTAAGAGTGATTCAATGTCAGTGTCCTACTCTGAGTAGCCTATTCAGAAAAATAATGATGAAGAAATGATAAATAATGGCAAATACTTTTTTTACAAACACTAAAAAGTAGCTCAGTGAGTTTCAAAGCTTGCACACCAATGAATAATTCAATAATTATACCTACTAATGCACACATGTCAGCAAAATTGGAAATGTATTTCACTCAGTCTGATCCGCTGAAAATTCCTTTTTTTGTTCACAAAGGCTGCAATTACAGAGGTGCCTTTTGTACTACGAAATTTGTTAGTGATTCATAATGATTCATGATTTTGCAGATATTGGTCAGGGGTCACACTTCTTATCAAAATATATAATCTATAATCATCTAAAAAGCATTTGCAAAAATCTCTCTCTCTATACATGTGAAACGAAACAAAACCGAAGTGGTCAATACTTCACCGTCAACATTTAGGCCTCCGGTTCTGCATTTTGAAAAATTTGCGTGTTGAGCTTGTCGTCACTACGTCACCACTGTTTTTCTATTAGATTTCTTCTCTTTCGTCTTTCACCTCATAGTCCGGGAGCTAGCGTGAAGTTGTGCAGGGAACGAGGTAGTGCATAAAACTTTCACATAGCATAGTACACCTCTAACCTACTGCAAAACTTCGCATCTGCTGGATCAGATCATTTGTTTTTCAGAAATAGAGAGGATAACACAATCCTATGTATTTCCAATGGTAAAATTGTGACATTTAAGGTGTTGACTCCATTTTTTCGAATTTCTGCTCATAAAAGTTACACAAATTGGTATTTTGTTGAACTGGTTATTATAGAAATCATCTACAGATCATGTTCTTTCAAATGAGTTATCATTCAGTGACAGAGGATGAAGTAAAGTGTACAAACAGACACTTTTCGTTAAAGTATATCAACAATTTTCCTGAAATTTCTATGTTAAAATTTGCAGTTACACCAACGAAAAGTGTCTGTTTGTACACTTTACTTCATCCTCTGTCACTGAATGATAACTCATTTGAAAGATCATGATCTGTAGATGATTTCTATAATAACCAGTTCAACAAAATACCATTTTGTGTAACTTTTATGAGCAAAAATTCGAAAAAATGGAGTCAACACCTTAAATGTCACAATTTTACCATTGGAAATACATAGGATTGTGTTATCCTCTCTATTTCTGAAAAGCAAATGATCTGATCCGGCAGACGCGAAGTTTTGCAGTAGGTTAGAGGTGTACTATGCTATGTGAAAGTTTTATGTAGTACCTCGTTCCCTGCACAACTTCACGCTAGCTCCCGGACTATCATCATCAATGCACACAATGTGTATACAATCAATAATCACTAAAAACTGGGATTTGAATCACAAACTCGAAAAGTTTATACTCGAAAGTTCTTATATTGGAAACAAATCATATAACCCGATGCATTCGAGAGATGCAGAAATTTTGCAAAATATTTGTAATCTAGTTATGAACAAAGAATAATGTAAATCTCCTACATTTGCCGTGACAGCTTTAATCAAAGTTGATTGTATGTGAGGTACGAGCCATCTATATAGCTCAGGGCTAGCAAACTAACTTTTCTTTTTTCTAACTTGTTTTTGAATTTCCAGGCCACTATTCACGGATACTTTTGACCTCTTGAGCCCCGATGTCGACCAGCAGCTGACACTATTGCCCCAACTTCCCATTGTTCACTCAGCGTCTGGGGAGTTGCAGACATCAGCGAATGACGTGCACTGCACGTCATGGGTAGTTGGAGCAGCGTAGCACATTTGGCTTCGGGGCTCAAGAGGTTAATGTTCTTTTGTAAGTAGATGCGTTCTTATACCAGAAATCAGTGTATTGAAAATTGAAATATGGGGGTGGAGAGTGGCACTCCTTTACTTTACTGGTCCCAAATTTAGCACGAACGCTGACGTGTTGCTATGTGTCAAATCGTGCGAATGAACTATGGCTGGTGATCTTTGAACTCCCACGCATTGTTTTATTTTTGTTTTGACGTGAAACTTGACGTCGAACAATATGAGAATAAGCGACCTCGCGAAACACTGCGCCTCCTTTGCTGCCGCCCGTACATTCCGACAGGAAAAAGGAATTTTACGTCGATCTTTTGCGATATGTCAGTTATGTTAATTTGGGACCAGTAAAGTACAGGAGGTGATATTTAGGGACCAGTAAAGTACAGGAGGTGATATTTAGGGACCAGTAAAGTACAGGAGTGCCGTAGAGAGTCCCATCATCATCTCTGACTCCGGGATTCGATGAGACTGCAGCTTAATTTAAGACTCGAGATTCTTACCCCGGTTAGTATACGCACTAACTTAGCAACTTACGTGAAAAGAGATAGTATCGGTACCATATGTAGTAAAGTAAAACAACTGATCAGCTATAATGCACGTTGTTATCTACATGACTGATCGTTATGACTGCATTATTCAGGCAATAATTACTCTTCTCACTTTTTTCTCAGTAAGACCCACGATACATGCCGCATGCACATACTGTAAGCAAGAAAGGCGTTTGTAAGTAAGAGATTGGAAATCGCACACCTCGTCTGAAACACAGAGATAAAATGTTCATGTAAGAGGCAATTCGAAATTATTGAAACATGCGCACGGAAGAGCCTAAATGTGCGATGTCTTCCTTAAGTTTTACAGGAGGCAGACAAAAATGGCCACGCATTCGTTCAAGAATCAAATGATAGGTAGGATGATTACACTTCGTTCACATTTTCTAAAGCACTAATTTTCTAAAGTGCTTTACAAATGATCGAAAGTTCATGTCAGCCGATTCCTCTGATGAAATGATCTATCATCATTTGTACGTATTTGTAGTGCACGTCCTATAATTCAAAGCATCCTCATTGCTCTAGCCATAATTCTGCACAACTTTTCCATTGACCCTAGACTTTCTGTCAGCAATTTAAATAAGTATTGATGCTGATCCATGTAACCTAGCCTATTGAAAATGAGGTATTAAAGAAATTTCCTAAGTTATCAATTCAAAAATTGAGCGATGAGGCTGTTTATTGCTGAACATTTCGATGTTCTACTCCCACAAAAACACCATTGTCAAGACTTTTCGTCTGGCCGGTTTAATTACTAAATAAGACATGATCATCTCATTATTTAGTTGCATACACTTAATTGGCTATATCAAAACTTAGGTTAGGCCATGATGTTCTTAATAAGTATTCTTCTGACAGAATTTTTGTCGGTCGAAAGGTCTTGTCGTTGTTTAATCTTTATGTGATAACAAGTCTATCAGATCGTTGCCATGAGGGCTGCGGATGAAGATACGTGGGCAAGACTTAGCGAACAATTGAACAATTATGGAAAAGGAACATTTGTGGTCAATCCTCAAGTGCAACATTCAATGTCAGTGGATAGCATGACCACATCGGCAAAGGGCCAATCTGGTGGAGGCGTGATGGTCCGGGATGGTCTTGCACATTCTCCTTGGTCCATCCCCTCCCTCGCTTCGTCTAATTCTCTTTGTGGCTTCCTTGGCATTCACGTACACCTCCGCTCAAACACTATCTCTTTACTTAATGCCTGATCCCCTGCTAGCTCCACCCCTACCGAGGCCCGCTCGCGCCGTCCCTTCTCTCCTTCCTCATTCCCCTCTTCCCCGTCCACCTTCATCTTTGGGGATCTTAATGCACACCACCCCTCCTGGGATTCTCGGGGCCATCCTAACTCTATCGGCTCCGAAATCCACTCCTGGCTTCTCGCTTCAGATCTTGAATCACTTAATGACCCTGATACTCCCACTCTCTTGCAGCAGTCTTCTGGATGGCGTACCTCCCCAGACCTCAGTCTGGTACCTTCGTCTCTTGCTCCTAGATGTGACTGGTCCGTCCTTCCTGATCTTGGATCTGACCACCTCCCCATCTCTATTAAGATTCCTCTCTCCCCACACTATTCTCCCAACGAGCGCAAACCCTCTTACAACTTTAAAAAGGCTCGCTGGGATGACTACAGGACTCATGTAACTTCTCATTGTCCCGACTCTGACTCGTACTCTTCTCTTACTCTTACTAAAGCCGCTGCTTCTTTCTCCTCTATCATCCTCGAAGCGGCAAAATCTTCAATTCCTTTCGGTCGTACACGCCAGTCCCCGAAAGCTTGGTAGTCCGCGGAACTAGATCAGCTCGTCCATGCTCGCCGCAAGGCATTCAGATGGGCTCATCGAAGTGAAGCGGATCGTCAGGCTTATGTTTCTGCATCCCGTTCCGCCTCCACAGCCATTGCTAAAGCGAAAGCTGATGCTTGGCAACAGACAGCGTCCAATCTTCGCCATTCCTCCAACCCCCGTAAGGTCTTCTCCCTCCTCCGCTCAGTAGCTGGTACTCCTAAATCCTCCAGTTTTGATCCAACCTTTCCCGGGTGTCTGCTAAGGCTACAGCCACCCGTTACGCTTCTTTTCTCAAGAGCCACTTCTCTAGATCCCTTCCTTCTGATCGCCGTCCTGAAAGCCGCCGCTTCCTTCGTGAGCTCCGCTCCTCTACCTGTACCTGCCTATCCTTTTGCTCTCCTTTTAGCCTGTCGGAGCTCACCACAGCTATTAGTTATCTCTCCTCGTCGACTGCAGCCGGTCCTGACCACGTCTCGTACCCTCTCCTCCAAAATCTTCCTCCTTCTGCCCTTGCTTTTCTTTTGTTTATCTTCAACCTCTCTTGGTCCACGCCTGGAAATCTTCCACCATCTACCCAGTGCACATATCTGACAAACCCACAGACCGTCTTCGTTTCGTCCTATCTGCCTTATATCTTGTATCTCGAAACTCTTTGAGCGTCTCGTGCTAGCCTGTCTGTCTTTTCTCCTCGAATCTAAGGATCTTCTGACCCCTCTTCAGGCCGGTTTTCGCCCAGGCCATTCTACCACTGACCAGATAGTTCTTCTTACTCAGTCAATCTCCGATGGCTTTCACAACTCAAAGCCTTGTGCAAGGACTGTGTTAGCCACCGTTGATTTCTCTCGTGCCTTCGACTCGATCTGGCATTCAGCTCTCTACCACAAGCTTCTGGCCTCTGGCCTGCCTCCTTGCTTTTTCTCGCTGGACCCAGTCTTTCTTATCGGACCGTCGGGCACAAGTGGCCTTTTGAAACTCTTCCAGTAACTCTTTCCGAGTTCGATGGGGAGTCTCTCAAGGGTCAGTGCTCGGCCCAGTCCTCTTCAACCTCTTCATTAACAACGTTTCTTCCGTGCTCCCTCCCTCAGTCTGCTTTTCTCAGTCCGCTCTACCAGACCTTTCTTCTCCCCGTCCTCACTTATGCTTCCCCTGGTTGGTTCCCCTTCATTTACGCTAAACATATTCAGCACCTAGAAGCTACCCACCGCTCCGCGTGCCGTGCGATCACTAGCTGCTGTTTGACCACTCCTATTCCTCTTCTTTTGTTGGAAGCTGGACTTCCTCCCCTCTCCGTGACCCTCACCGCTCAGTCGCTCTACTCTTATGAGCGCGCTCTTCGCCTCCGACCCTCGTTTCCCCTGTCTTCTCTAGCGACCCTTTCTGTCCCCAAGCGCGTCCGTTCCTCTTCTTGGCGCTTCTTCTGTACTTCTCATCCACTTTCTCCACCTGTTTCTTCTCCGCGTGAGCCCCCGGTCTCCTGCCCTCCCTTCCCCCGTGGTCCCCTCCTCTGTTCTCCGTGTCCATAGCCCTGTCCTCCACTTGCTCCCGTTCCGACCCAGTCCCTCTTCGCACTGCTTTGGTCCGAGACCACCTTTCCTCCCTCCCCGTTGCTGACCTGACCATCTGGACTGACGGCTCCGTTATTGGACGACTCGGACCAGGTGGCTCGGGTGTTTTCATAAACTGTTCTTCATGCTCTTCCACTTTCTCTCTTTCCTTTCATGCTGGAGCGCACTGTTCAAGCTTCACAGCTGAAATGGTTGCAATCCAGCATGCTCTCTCTTGGTCCGTTTCCCATCACCCCTCGTGTCTCTTTTCCTCTCTTCTTCTCTTGTCCGACTCTCTCTCGGCTCTGACCGTGCTCTCTTCACCCCCGTCGCCCCTCTTGTCCACGTCTGTCCACTCTGTCTGGTCCTCTTTGTCGTCCCTCTGCTCTTCTTCGATCTCAGTGTCATTGTAGTGGTTTCCTGGTCACTCGAACATCAGTGGCAATGACACTGCAGATTCGCTTGCCAAAAGTGGCACTTCTCTCCCCTCTGCAGCTCCTCAGTGTACTCTGAAGTCCTTCATTCGTCATTCCCTGTTCAACTCCTGGAGGACTTCCATTCGTTCTTCTTTGATTTCTTCACAAGTCCCTAGCGTAGCAACTGAGGAGCTGTCCCTCCCTCGCGCTGTCCGTTGTGAGCTCTCACGTCTTCGTTGCAACGGCCACAGCCTTCTTCTTAACTCCTATCTTCACAGGATTGGCAGGTCCACTTCTCCTGACTGCCCTGTTTGTGGTGTAAACCACGATGTACCCCACTTACTCTGCTCTTGTCCCTCCCTCTCTTCTACCCGAATGGCTATCTTCGGGTCCTCGGGCTCTGTTTTTGATCTTTGGCATCGCCCGTGGAGGGTTGCCCGCCTTCGCGGTCTCCGTGGTGTTCCGCCACGCCCCTATCCGCGGGACGGGGTCGCGTAAACCAGCCAACCAGCCAATCTGGAACAAGCGGGTTGTGAATGAATCCTCATGGCGTCCTCGCTTTGTTCCCACAAGGTGAGACACCCTTGCTTGGAAGCTTTGATCGTTTTGATGTCCTAATTTTGATTTCATCTTTGCTTTTCTGGTAATTTTCGTTTCTTGTCGTCTACTTATAAATTTTATCAGTAGAACTATATAGATGATTTTAATATGTTAGGTATCCAAATTCTATGCCCCTTGGCTTATTGCCTTTCGAAGTTCACTCACAACGTTTGCACATTGGCTTGCTTTCTTATTCACTTCCTTACAATGGTCGCGTAAAGCAACTGAAGGCACCTGAATTAAATCGCATGCGTTGCATGTCCATGTTTCCACGGGTTTCGTCTCAAGGGAACAATATAGAGCACGTCATTTCATGCTATGTACATAGGAAAAGCAGACTGACTGAATGAGAACTGCATGTAGAAGTTACTTGATTGGAGCTGCTCAAATTGTCCAACTGTATGTTGCTAGAAACAGCAAACTGACAGAAAGCCCTTGTTTGTATATAATAATATGCACGGGAGAAATAATTTGAATAATCGAAGTTCATGTAACGGTTTCATCAGAACTCGAGAACGTGGTTTTCGTAATAAGGAAAAGTCACGTTGCATTAGACTTTCAACAGAAAAAATGGCAACCTCAATTACTTCCAAGTTGCAGTCTTTTCGACACGTCACACGACTATGTGGGGCATCGCGTATGTTAGACCTTTTGAGGTAATTGTCCCTGGGAATTGATAAAAGGGGTTGTACTCAACTGTTCAGTGTTCTCTTGTCATGAAGACAGTCAATCGCAATTGTTGATACATCATTATTATGGGAATATTCCCTACCAATTGTTCATTTCAAGTAGCTTTTTCGGCGATTCCGATATGTTACGCGATCAAGCGGAACTCTCCCTGCAAGTCAAAACTGAAGGCGGTGGCCATGACAATGCCCGAAGCGGTTCTTTTTTCTTCCATTTCAATTCGCACACTGAACATTTCTCAGTCGCAAGAGATTTTAACTCTCAATATTACAGAAAACATGCATGAAAATGTGTCCATTCGTTGCTTTGTCTTGCTTGGCTATGCTTGGTTTTACTTCGTCTTCCTCTATGTTTTTGAGAAAAGTGATTTCTTCAGCGAAGGAAATCTGTTTCCTAGCTACAGGCGATCGACACTCAACATGGGAAAAGCTCAATTTAGTAATTTGTTTCATCACTTAATTTTGGTATTTTAGTTTTGCGACAAACAGCATTACCGGCTCAGCCGATGTCTAATCGCAGACCACCGACATTCGCTTTTTTCGCTTTTAATCGCTTTTTCAAATATAAGCCTGAATTTTCGCTTTTATCGAGTGGAATTCGTTTTTTTCGCTTTTTTGGTATTGCAGGAACAAAGTGTTTCGTAATACAGGCCTTTTTTACATGTTGACAACGCAACGCGACTTTTTGTCATGCTGCCCTTTACTTTAGTCATGCCATCATTCATGTGTTGACAATGGAATGCATATCTTGACGATAACATAATCTTATGTAGCAACTAGCCTATATTACATAGGGGATTTGGAGAATGTGCCCTTATTAGCAAAAAAGTCATGTAGCAATTCTTGAAGTCAAAGCCTTGTACTGCGTTCCGGTGTATGCGCATTTTTTTGCAGTAACTTTGAGCTCATGGTGCTATGGCTTTTACACGAGTCTGAATTGATGAATGTTGAAGGTACATGCGGGTTACATGCTACAAATGAATGTCATCGAATTTATCAGTCATGGAATTCGAGACATAAATCCATGCTGGCTTGCCAGACACACGGAAGGCTTGCTATCAAGTTTTCTTAAAAGATTGATGTTGGATTAGTGAAACAAGCGTATCAGTTTATGCGAATGAATGAGATGCATTGCATAATGTTGATAAATAGACCTAAGAAATTGAGATGATAATATACACAATGGAATATTTTCTGATGAATTTTACCAGGTATTATACTAGGCCATTTATTCATACCACTTTCACTGATTTTCGTGAAGTGTAACTGGGCAAAAAGTTGATGTGTATAATAAACATTTGCATCTAATTGATAACGACATTAATGATACTGATATGATCGGATATGTGTAGCCCATTTTCTTATAACCACCTGAAACTTTCTGAGTTATACATTGAAGAATAGATGTACAGGCCTAATGCACTATTTTTTAAATAATTTGACTATCGTTTACATTACTGCAGTCATACTTCACCCGCTATATAGCCTGCATGTATTTTCATAACTTGTGTGTGCTGAGCTATGCGATATCGACCATCTAATAAAATATCAATTTTGCTTCAATAATATATCTTAATCATGAACATCATCTTCCTTTACAAAAATGCATCCTAGTAAGCAATATTATTAGCATAATATTAGGATTGCGAGTTCTGAAGAAAGCTACAATGATTATAATTAATCAGATGAAACCTTTTTGTGTACATTCTATCACTGTATAAAATAATTGTCATATTGAAGTAAAACCTTAATAAGGATGCTTTATTCGTCATATGATCCATTTCGCATGACTTTAGCTGACAGACCCCTATCTAATAAACATACCGTACTTCAAGATATCGATATTCTTTTGGAATATTCAGTTGAAAGAGATGTACAAAGGTTTAGGCTAATTTAGCAGTTAAAAGCATGCTAGTTAAAGAAATTTCCTTAAACAAATTAGAAATTATAAAATCATCTTCATTCTGCTGAATTTTCTAGCAGTATTTTTTTGATTTTTTCAACACTGTGTTTCAACTATTCTATGAAGCAATCTAAATTGATTGCTAGTTATATGTTTGATCATTAATAGAATGCAAAAGCCAGTTCTATATATAAAGATGGTCTGGTGCACTTGCGAATCGTTTAACAAGATGCAAGGAAAATGCCTCCTAAGAGGTGCTCCGACAAGTTATCATTTTTGTACCAGAAAGTATTATTCGCAATTTAAACAGGTTCGTAGTATTCGTGGTAGTGTATGGCTTGATGGTATATCATGTCGCTATGATGCTATTCTACATTGCTTGATGTAAAAATTATCGGTTCATCTATTTTTGCTTTTCTAAGTTAAAAATTCGTTTTCTTCGCTTTTTTAAAATTCGAATCGGCTGGGTGGTCTGTAATCGGCATCAGGACCAGGTGTTGATTTTGGTTAGCCATTAGAGTTGGATTATAGCTTCACTTGACTACTCACATATCTGGATAGCTGAATGTTGATTTGTTGGTTACATGACATGCATCCTATCATATTTGTACTTTAAGTAATTGTTGTTTGGGATAACTAATACACCTGGAGCAGTGACGCAACGAAGGCGTAATGCGAGTACTGCATCACCCCCAAATCCTAGGTGGTATTGTTCATATTTAATAGGTTAGGATATTCCCGTCGAATGCCGCAGCTTTTATGCTCTTAATATTGCTCTTATATCTTTAGTTTGAAAATATAGGCTAGCCTACAGGAGTTGAAATTTCATATTACTAAACATTCTGTGTGAGTTTAATCTGAACAGAGTGAATAGTGCCGCCAACTAGTCCTACACTTACGTGAATGTAGATGAGCGGTTAACAAGCTTGTTCTGTAGTACCGGGTATCACAATCATTGCGGACGGTATCCTTGTCATCACTAAAATTCTTGCTCCGAATGTAGGCCATTAATATTCTACGTTCCTCTTCTATTTGATTGGTGATCATAGGCTCCGCGAGCGTGCTTCTACACGTAGACCTACATACCCAATTTACCGAAAAAGTCATGCACAAAATCACCGGAAAAAATCGCATCCCTGCCAGTGAAGTAGCGATCTAATTTCAGCGTAGCTGACATCGATAGAACGGGTAGATCTCAGGGGTGGGCTGATGTGACAAAACGTGACAGTGTGACAATTTTTCATCTCAAAATGAGATGTGACAAAATGTGTGTTTTTTGTTGTTGATGTGACAAAACGTGACAAATTCACGGAAAAAATATTCTGACAAAATATGATCAAAGACACAGAGGAGCATTAACTTCGTTTGAATGAAATATCAAGGTCATGTTTTCCAGGTCATTATTCTAATGCTCCTGATGATAATTTGTATAACATCTTCCCCCTTTCTTGCTCCAAATGGCGACTTGTACTTTGTCAGGCAAATCGAGCTGTTATTTGTCCGAATTTTCAAAGTTTGCTTCGACGTGTTATGTGATGGCCCAATTGCAACATTCAACGTATGTGGCCGTATGTTTTTGATTGTCATGTCCAGATCGTAGGAGTTCCTGTAAATGTGTCCTTCCTATAATGCACGCACATGTTTGCCACTGATCTGAATACAAGACAAAAGTTTTAGTAATCGCTATAAAACTGAGTGGCATTTTTTCACTGAAAACAAAGTTTTCGTTTTTTATGAAATAATATGGTCTGTGAATTCACTTTATGAAACATATTCCGATTACGTGTTTATTATGCAATCATATAGTCATAAGTAATGAATCATAAATGAATTCGAGATTATAAAAATAATCAATTGTAATAAGACTATTAAAAGTAAGAGTGCATTTTTTTCATTTTCAACAAAGTTAAATGTGTCCCGGTTCTACCCACTGTCTGTTTCGTTATTATCCATAAATCGCGGGGTAAATGCATGGTACCCAGAGTTCCGTTATTTCCGTTATTTTCAGCTTTTTCGAAAATTGTCCTTTATTTCTCGTTTTTTTACCAATTTTTCCGTTATTTCCTTTTTTCTTCACATTGTCATATGTATATTGCAAAATGCTACTGAATCTTGTTACCATATTCCTGGAACTTTCATAGTAACATTCAAATAAGTAGATTAAAGTGAAATGCGCTTAAGTACGATGATAATCTTAATCTCGCTTCAAGTGTGAATATAATGATTTTGAGGAGGTTCTACAAGGGAATATTAACGTATGCGTTTATACGTACGGGATGTTCTGATGAAATCGAAAAATCTTTTCTATTTTTGCTGCTCCTGCATCATATCATCACAATCTGGGCTGTTTGTAGAAACATGGAGATCAATTCAGCAAAAGAAGGACAAGCTTTGAATGCACAAATTTCTTCTGAATTCTTCAAATCCGTTTAAGGGTGCAAAACTCAATGTAATCCTACTTTTTAGCTTTTTATCATTCTGAACACACCGTTAAAAATATTGCGCTCGTACTTTCATGGACCAAATATTTGTGGTACTTCTGTTTTTTATGTTCATTATAATCTATCATTTAGTACAAAAGTGCATTTTACAGATGCATCCACATTTAGTGAACAATAGGTCGATGGCAGTATTACTGTATCAAGTCCTTCGCTACATCTTAACCCTCATCGGCACACCTGTCTGCCTGTGTAGACGACATGTTTTTTGAAACTCTATAACTTCTTCAAAAATGGTGATATCTTGATGAAATTTATTTTCAATGATTACTTTTTTAAGTATTATACTATCCTTAGAATTTCAAATCTAAAATCAATTTCGGTCATGTCAAACACGCATTACAATCATATTCGGCACACCTGTATACCTTTGCATAAGTCAGTTCTTAATGTAAAAAAATGGATTTTCGGAAGACAGTAATTAAGCTCTTGGTTCTGTTTGAGTGTCAGGCGTACTTAGTTGTCTGAGAGAACATTTTGCGGAAGTTCTTTTATGGGTCACAACGGTCAAAGTTTGTTTGGTCAAGTGAATGATTGCCACAATAGAAACTATTGCACATGCAGATGCATCATATTGCATTTGTGTTTTGTAAGTGACAGTCTGAAAGATATGCTACAGGGTATGTGGCCCTGGTCAGTCGAAGAAGTCAAAGTCCACTCCGCACTGGTTGAATCATTGCATAAGAAGAATTGGTTCATACTTGATAGAAATATTTACTTCCAACTTCGGTAGGATATCATCGATCGTTATTCTACGAAATTCAGCGACGTTCAACAGATTGGCGATCAACCTAGTTTGGTGCCTGTCTGCATAACATTATCATAACATGCTCACATGAATGGTGAAATTAATTGTATCGAAATTTTTTTGAAGCTATGAAGTTCAATTACTGAACATAATCGAACATTTTTCAATAGTAAGTACTCACGATGGCACTATTTAGTAGATGCTCATTGCTCATTGCAATTCATGAAGAATGTGAACTTAGGTAGCCTCACGTTTTGCTTTATCCGTTTAACGTCCTTTACTCCATCTCCGTTGGGTGGATGGTTCTTCGTGGATGATTCTTCATGGAATGTCTCCAGGTGTTCAGATCGAGGGTTTCGGCTTCTTTGAGACCCAATTGCCGACAGTCTGCGGACACTGCTTTTTCCCAGGTCTTTTTTGGGCGGTCTCTTGTTGGTTCGCTGATCTTCATTTTCCATACTTTCTTCACCCAATCGCTGCTATCTTTCCGCCGTATCATCGCAATCTGCGCACCCTCATGTCCCCATCGACCGACAGCAGGCTCAGGCACGCCAGAAGGTCTTCGCTGGCCACTCTATCTTCGAGAGACACTCCACACATTCATCTGATCATCCTTCTGTCTGCTACCTCCATTCTCCTCTTTTCTACAGCTGTCAGAACCATGTCTCTCTTCCGTAAGTCATGCAGGCTCTGACGCATGAGTCGTAAATCTTGCCCTTCTTCCAGTATGGAGTAGAACAACTGGTCAGGGTAGGCGATATCTCTCGGAATTCCCCCCCCCCCCCCAGCCACTCAATTCGCGCAGTCACAGCTGCCTCCGTTCCACCACCGGAATCCAACATGTCTCCCAAGTATCAGAAACGAGTAACAGTGTCGGACCTGAGCATATCCTGCCCTCTTCACTTGTTCATAATTGTGCCAATTCTTTCCTTCTCCTCTCTTGAGATTGCCAAATGATCTTGCGAGCATTCTCCTTTTCCTTTGCATATTCTTCTTTAATCACTTTTCGTCTTGAGTTCTCTTCCATATGGCATTCTCTTTTCTTCCACTGCTGCGTCTACTTCTTCGCACCACCATGTGTCAGTATGTAACATGGTGCACACTTCGTCTTGTCGCTAAGTGAAATAAGAAATGTAAGTCTAGCTCTAGATTATGTATTCAACAGCTCAAATATTCTATTCTTCATTTTTGTCGCATTAATGTGAATTAATCTGTAAACGAAATTAAAATCTTTTTCAAATTAATCGTATAGATGGCGCTATCAAAGTGCCGATTACGAGTGAGCTGCTCAAAGTTGAGAAGAACGGTAGAGCACATGCAAAAAGCGAGCGGTGAATTTCGTCATCTCACTTGGTCATCTCCACATGTTCCCAGGTCTTCTTTTGTCTTCCTGCCCCTGTCTTACCATCTACTTCCATCCACATAACTTTTCTGATCCACTCTGTCTCATCCCTTCTTACCACGTAGCCAAACCGACGAAGTCTTCGCCTTCTCGTGACGTCTATGATGTTCTCAAGACCCATTGCTTTTCTGATGCTGTCATTCGATTTCCTGTCCGATAGTCTGACTCGTGACACCACACATTCACCTTAGCATTCGCATCTTCTCACGCTCAAGTCTTCTCATCGGATGAAAGCAACGGCCATGACTCGCAACTTGTAAAGCATAGCTTGCCGCACACAGGCTCCATATACGCGCCCTTGGCTCTCAAAGATGGCTCTTCAGTAGATTCCAACTTCTGATATATATATATATATATCTATCTTTATTCGCTATACTGCTTTGTTATTACAGTCAGTTTCTCCACTTCCTCAGATTGACGGAGGCCAATAATACGGAGGAGGGGTGATGCAAAGACAAATAATATCATTTTTATGAAAGTCTGCGCGAACTGTTGAAGAGTACTTTCTTCCTTCATGTTGACAGTTGATTTATAGCGTCTCACTTGTGTTCTAATTTCATGTGCTAACTGCAAATCATAACCCTTTCGTTAGATACTTTATGTACAATTTGTTTGATACACGAAATACAGTGTGATTTGATGAAGTGAATCAATGGGATTAGACAAGAAATATTAACAAGATTGTCAACCATGGATGGCTTCATATATTCAAATAATGAGCGTAAAGCGTCAACTGGTGGAAAATACATGAATGACGCTGTGCAGCAAACTTAACGTATTCCTTTATTTTTCCGTTTTTTCCGTTATTATTTTTCAGTAATTGCGCTGTGTAAATGTTGTGCACCTTCTATGGAAATTAAATGACGGTTTAACGTCACAATTCTCCCATACTGCGGGCTTGACGGTGCTGACATAATCTGGAGACTTGTGATCTTTTCGTCCGGATGCCCTTCCTCACCACTTCCAGTGACACTTTCGGGGCTCGGCGTCTGGACCGAAAGATCACTAGGCCAAGCACTTAACCACTGTGGAACGGAGACCACCCATATGGAACTACATAACAAGTGAGCCACAATCAAATAATAATAACAAATAAATAAACGATGGGTCTCGATTTTGTCACGTTAGATCCCCGTTTGATAATGAATATCACGTCAAATACTGTACTTAAAAAAATCAGCCTTTAAGGCAAAATTGATGACACTTCTGCGCACCGGCATGTGTCAAAGTTTGGCTATGTGTTTTCATCAGGATGTGACAAAATGTGACTTATGTCAATGAGCACGTGACAAAATGTGACAAATCTCAAATATTAAGATGTGACGAAATGTGTCACATCAAAATTTGGCGGCCCACCCCTGAGATCTCAGAAAATATATAGGTCTAATTCTATGAAAGGCTTTGTTCTCATTCAAATTTTTCCATGAGTATGACTCGAAACTAAAACCAAAACGTACACAATTTTCGTACAAAAAGGTTTGGGTCAATCTCATCAATCTTTTGTCTGCTGGCTTAGTCACAAGGTCTCTCGGTCTGCACCTCCAATTTTTGATGTGATGTAGGCCTATATGAATACACTTTTACACACTAAGTCTGTCGGTGTCTGTTTACTTTCCAATATTTCGGATAGCTAGATGATATTTCGGTGATAGTGCTGCATTCCTACCTGTTACGATACGTAGTGCATGTTGCGTAAATGTAAAATTATATGCACACCTACTACCTGCATCAATAGCTTATGATCACCTCCCTCAGTTGAGGCGTCAGAAAACCTAATCATGCCCTTGATCTCTTGTCCTGAATAGCTGAACCCAAGTGGAATGCAGAGGGCTGATACCATGCTTCACCGCTTTGAAGGTTGAGGATTTTCAATTCCGCTGCATCGACTCGCAGACAAGACTGATGACATATTCATTGAAAGAATCGTCATCCAAGGATGTTCCTTTCGACAGACAACTGAAACTTATTTCCTTTCACAAAATTCGGACGCGTATGCAATATGCATGGTTGCCGTATGCATTACGGTAGCGGGTTTGGTACTTCGGTTTGTCATGGAATGAAGAATGTGCAAGTATAGCTGCACTGAGTACGGTACCTGTGCGGATAGGCAATCTTTTCACAGACCAGAAATACGATAGCTTTCACTCTT
Source organism: Prostheceraeus crozeri (assembly GCA_907163375.1). Lineage (NCBI taxonomy): Eukaryota > Metazoa > Platyhelminthes > Polycladida > Euryleptidae > Prostheceraeus > Prostheceraeus crozeri. Next base: position 167,151 of record CAJQUW010016144.1, read on the forward strand.
CAGCTGAGTTGACTTCAGATCACGTAGCCGTTCAGGGAATAACAATTTCGGTAGAACTTGAGATGAAGATTTCTCTCATTGAAAGTCCGCAGAATCTTTCCTCATGCCAACTACATTGGACCAAAATAAGTTGCATCAAAGGGTCGAAGTTTGTGGAGTTGTTCATCAGATGTTAACATTCATCCAGATCAGCCATTCCCAATATGTGGTAATTTTCGGATTGGTCTGGTCTCAGATTGGATAATGGTCAAATTATGATGCGAGCCATTGCATTGAATTTAATCGAAAAAATCTCGTGATCTTTGAGTCCAAGTTCAATATGCTGCTCGGGGAATTTGAATCTGTAAAAATATCCATTCTTCCAGCTTATTGGTTAAATCGAATCATAATGAAAAAAGTACCGTGACAATTTTGTTGAGTTTCTCTAAATAAAATTGTGTGAGAAGCAGAAAGGATCTGACGTGTGCGCACCCATCGTTGCGCCCTGTAATTCTACACAGGCCTACATATGTCCAAGGGTTATGACTCTTTTGCAACACAATATTGGCATTGACATAGTAACGAAGGATGATGATTATCAAAGTGATGAGATAATTCGTGTCTTGATTATGATGCATGTACCATTGTATCTAGATTTTGGAAAATCTAAAAGGCATTTAAAATGTCATTCTATGTTTGATTATATATGATCGAAATGATTACTTATATACATGTATAATGATAGGAGGAGAGCCATAGACATTTTAGCTGGATATGTTTCTCTGACTGACCACTATTCTTAGTGGTTTGCTAGAGAGTGCATGGCTGGCTGACCTGATCTGGGAATTGAGCTATCATGGCTGGCTGCGGTGGGAACCGTCTTTGCAGTGCTATGATCCTTACTTGTGTTGCCAAATATGTCATAGACTTTTTAGAAATTTTGAGATTCATACGAACTAAGATCTTGTAAACCTTAGCTCCCCTGAAGCTGGCTGTGACAGCCTAAATATTGGGTGATTATCGAAAAAAATATATATAATAATCGATAACATATATTGGCTCTCCTATCTTTATAATCAACTATGCTGCTAATACGGACCTTCATTCTACTTATACATGTATATATTAATCTGTCAAGGTTTCATTAATAAGAGGAAAAAGATTGCGAAATTCTCGAACTTAAAAGTCTTGAAATTTCTATTTAGTAATCCCAATAAAATTATTGATTCATCTATGTCCGCAAGAAGCCAATTATTCTTAATTTTTTCTGGAGTAACCCCATTAACGTGGTGGTACGTCAATCAATCCCGGAATCAGAACAAATTCGGTGATAACCTCTATTATTCTATAGAAAATAAACCAGAGCAAGAAATGCCGAGCTGACATTGCTATTGGACTTATTTAGTTTAGGAAAAGCAGCTAATGGTTTCTGCCAGATGTGATTGCATCCATCTCTAATTTATGTCCGACCTGTGCCAGATCTTGTACTTTTTGTATGATGGAGTTTATGAAAGCTTGAATTATCATGCATCTCGCCAGCTTTCATCAAAGGGAATCCATTGGAATTGCACGTGCATGAACGCGGAATGGGTTAGCTTAGGTATATAGGTTGTGAACACCTATAAATAAAAGCTCTATCGCCGCGTTTTCAAATCGGACTCTCAAGCGTTCAAGAGAAACTTAAATGCATGAAAGAATCCGATGCAACATACGGTCAGTGATCGAAATTCAAGTCTTTATGAAATGTGATTTACAAAGAAAACCCTCGTCACTTATTGGATCAAGCTTCCTAATTCCTATCTGATGTTCGGTGATGCGCAATGCAATGCTTTAAATAATACTGCATCTTATCGTTTTCATTTTTGCAGGTTATGGTTGGGGGTTAGCTTTTCTTAGCTATTCCGCGAAACTATGCAGTACTCATGAAATCATCATTGACCACTTGAAATTCAATTTTTTAAACGAGAATTAACAAAGTCATGGACGATCTTATTCTTGTATTGCAGAGCTTCATCTCCCCTAACCATTCGTTCGTGCAGTACCAACACCGCCTCAAAAGATGGTGAAAGTTCCGCAGCTAATGAAAGTGGCAAGTCAGAAGAATTACTCGCAGCAGAAGCAAAATTCCTCGAGGAGAAAACGAAGTTAGAGGCGGACTTAAAGGAATTAAAAGTAAGGCATTGCGTCACTCCGACGTGATGGCCGTATAACCGTTAAATTACATGTGAAAAAGTTTCTGTGTTATCTAGATGTACACAGAACATCTTTATTGCTATTATGCTTCAATAGCCAAAGAATAAAATTAATGCCTTTGCGCTATTGAAATATGATGCCGTCGTGAAAGGTTTCATGTTAAGATACCAAAACCTTGTCAGTGTACTTCATGAAAAGTCGCAATTGTTCTCCTTTTCATTGTCGTTGCTGATCTCAAGCAGAATGGTCTCAAACCGGATGATGCGAACGATCGTCACCGTTGGCGCTCTTCTATCCATGATATTGAGATACATCGTCCAGCCCTACGAAGTCGGAGAAAACATGCGTTAATAATCTAACAAATGATAACAAATAGGTATTTCTTGACTATTTGAAAATTTCATATGTAATTTAGATGAATGAACCATCTATTGATTACCATGCTGGAGAAGAGTTAGGGCAAACTAGAAGTGAACTAAATCCTTCGTAGCACCATGGCTTGAATGTGCGTAATATTTAGATGAGAAACCAAAACCAGAATAATTCTTGATCATTTGTAAGTCAATGGTCAACTCTTGTGAATAGTCAAATTCATACACATGTTCAGTAGACACGCCCGCTGAAATGCGTATTGTGTAGCGCAATTTGGCATAACAAGTTATTTCATGACTCACATAAGTATGTCTTAAGTTGCAAAATATCGTTGTGGACACACTAAACAGTCCATGCGCTCTCTGATATCAACATGCGATGTTGCGTTTCATTACATTTCTGTATATTTACTCATTACGTATTTTATCTGTATTAGAAGATTCTTCGAGTGCAAATCAATCTAAAATGTCCACATTAGGCCCCTATACTGATTTGTTTGACCTGAGGAAGAGGCTTTGTGCCTGTCATCTAATGGAATTGAAACCTGTCTAGAGGACATTGAACTGGTTTATACATTTATCTAAGATTTGAACTGTTTCTGCTGAAAAAGGAATCCAGTCTAACACAGAGCAGCCGCAACTCATTAGTGATTGCCTTGACATGCTCTCTCAATTCTTCATAGATATTACAGCTGCATAAATGCTACTAAAGAATATGTCAATCATGTATGCGTTATTCAGCAACGCAAATTCTATAAATAGTGGAGTGAATATTTCTATTCTAATTTTTATTTAATAGAAGTTTTTATATTTAAAGGAGCAATAAAAAGCAATTTTCCACGACCGTGTAGTTTGATATATTAAGTAATCCATAATATTTTTGTTAAAATTCTGTGTTAGCATCTTAATGTCCATGCGCTTCTAAGGTTCTAGGTTGTTTTCTGTAGATGGGTTAGTTTAAATTTTCTTAACGACAGTCAGTATAGTTTCCTTTTTCTTTATCCCTTAAGGCTAAGCCGAAATATTAGAAATATAAAACTACACGGTCTAGGAAATTGCTTTTTATTGGTTATTTTAAACGAATGAATACCGACCGATGGCAACAAAACTCAAATTCAAGTTTAATACTTTAGAGCAGTGCTCCGCAACCTTTTTGAGAGCCGCTTTTACTACACCTTCACTTGTTAAATCCCATTCGCACTCTTCCTAACCTACGAAAACAACTGAAGGGTGCAAGGAAAAACAAGAGATGCCAATTTTTAGCGTCGTTTTGAGGAAACTGCAATTCAAGATTTGAAGACTCGTACTATATCACAGAGTAGGTCTGTGATTTTTTTTGTTTTTTTCATGCATTATTTAGACTGAAATTTTTTTTCTCCAAGTAAAAACAAAGAACATTATTCCCAACACAAAGCTAATTCACTTCATCTATTTCCACAGGACAAATATCAAAGAGCGCTGGCGGAGTCAGAGAATATTCGTCAGCGGATGACCAAGCAAATCTCCGATGCTAAAATCTTCGGTGTTCAAAGTTTTTGTAAAGATCTTCTTGAGGTTGCTGACGTTTTAGACACGGCAACAACCAGTGTCCCCAAAGACGCTCTTTCAGCCAGTGATTGCAGTCCACACTTGAAAGGACTTTTCGAAGGTCTTGTGATGACCGGAGATCAGTTACAGAAAGCATTTGGTCGACATGGGTTGGAGAAGATTTCTCCTGAGATCGGCTCCAAGTTCGATCCCAACTTCCATGAAGCTCTCTTCGAGGCTCCTCTTGAAGGGAACAAAGATGCTGAACCCGGTGGTATTGCTGTTGTCACGAAAATCGGTTACAGACTTCATGAGCGACCTCTTAGGCCAGCACTCGTGGGAGTGTTCAAAAGTGCATAACTCGTCAATCAACGCGCCTCAAGATTCTTTCCATTAAATCATCGATGAGAATAATGTCGCTTTTATTGCTGTCAAAATAAAGCTCATTCAGAGACTTCTTAAGTTACTTAGCCAAGAAAATGTATAGCCAAGAAAAAATGTGACAAATATTTCTAGTAGCTAATGTTTTGATAGGAGTTTGGTGATGATATCAGAACTCTCACCGGATGTCCGTATGGTGACGCAAGTGAGAGCAATATTTTAGTATTTTATTTACTTGTGACTTTGCGAGCACCCGCTATTTTACGGAAAACAACATTTAAGACCTAAACGGTCAAATTAGCGACCCTGTCAGACCTAAGCTACTTGATTGATTAATCCGTGTATCTCTCACTTTTTTATCATGCGTTAAGTGTCCGATTTCATTCCGCAGGACTTTAAAAAGATAGTTATGGAGTGCTGTAGTCAAGTATCTATATGTAGGTATTTTGAGTTTTGCAAATCTCAGTGATTGCCTATGATGTAGCATTTAGTGGCCACTTAACGGATGGTCGAAGTTTTCATTTGGTTCAATAAGTTAATCAAGTAAAATCTCTAAAATAAGGCAATGTGTTTGAGTAAACGGAAGTTGAGCATATCGGATGTGAATATTAAGCAGAAGAGTATGTAAAATACTCAATAAGCTATAAATAAAATGTGTATCTGACTCTTTCTTGCCTGTACTTTGTTGCTATCATTTGTGGATGATACAAATTTTCGCTATATTGAAAAAAACATTCAGCAGGGATTAAATTAAAAAGAAAAATGGACCTTTAAAAATCAACGTGCTTAACACGGAACAAGCAGTAGATTCCCTTCAGAAAAACCTTAGAACTGATTATTAGCTAACTTTCTTGCAACAGGTCTATTGCATGACCTTTTTGACAACAGCATTGCATTTGTAGGCCTACGGATTGCACCAGTAGAACGCCTCAAGTCTTCAGAAGGACTAAGTCAATTAGTTATTCAAATTTGTAAGAATTATGCTATGTTCTATTACAAATGACTGCTTGGATGATTTTCATCATCGTATGAGAATTTACTTCCTTGTCTCGGAAATCATACTTTACTGTGGGTACTTACAAATGTAAAATAAGTAGTAATATAGCTTTATAATCAGTAAAAGAAAATAAATAATGCAATTCATACTATATACGGGTTTCGCGCACTAAGAGAATTTCACGTGCATAGAATAGAAAGATGGGCCAAATTCCAGCTTCGTAGGGCCGACTAGAAAGGCTGAAATAGCTGAGGGACAGCACAAATGATTCTGTGTTTATTTATCGGAACCAAAGAAGGCCGTTGTGAATTCAACTTCCATCTCGCTTCTCAATCTCGGGCTCAAAATTTTTATACCGAAATCTCTAATTCGCAATTACAAGTAGGCTAAGCTTATAAGATACAGTAATCAGGTAAATCCATTTTATAAAACAACATTTTGGGCAACTTTTGACTTCTCAACTCTGCAACTTCGTTTTCTTTGAAAATTTGCGTACATAGTCAATTTTTATGCTGAACTCGAAGATCATATGGTGACGACCACACCAAATGAGTACTTGTGCTAGTTATTGCATTCGTGCTATATCATCTGTTGTCTTCTGACCGATAATTTTGTGGTCTCTGTCAGATAGACATATGGGCCGTTTGAAAATGATGATTATTGTCATATCAAATAAAATTTCGCAAGCATGGTTCCTGATAATTCCGTGAGTTTTCATGAAATTTGGATAAAGAATGTGGTTTCAGCATCACATTAAAATTTTGAGAAATATCAAAGAAGAGTGGTCGAACGAATAAAGGATATTTTTGAAATTCATAATTGCTCTGTTGTGATGATCCATAGTTGAGCTATTCCTGTTGATACCACAACTAGACATACAGATACTGTATTTCGTTGCATAAGGAAATAAACAAAAAGATAATTTCTAAGTTGTAAAATGTGCATCGCTCAGAAGACAATTTTTTGGGGACAAATGCTAATTATAAAAATATCACAAACGGATGTCACTGTAATCCTGAATTATAGTTTGGATGAAAGCACGGTTCATGCGCTTTCATATGATAACTTCATATGTATAATTTTTGTAGATCACAACGAAATTTCTTCCCGAAGATAATAGATATAGATCCCTTGAGACTCGCTGTGGTACATTTTTTGCCTTGAGCTACAATTTTCATGACGAAAACTTTGCTATTGATTTGAATTTTTGATGACCAAAAAGAGGAGATCTCAAGGTTTAAGATGAAAAATCGGTTCATAACTAAAGGATTTTACAGACTAAAGACACGTTTTTTGAAAAATGTTGTTAGGCCTTTATAAAATGGATTTGACCAATGTCAGATTTGTAGGCTGGAAGTCATCAATTAATTTATTTGCACTCAATAATTGAGACATATTGTCGCGTAATTACAACTTACACGTATATATGCCTGTTGCAATTGATAACCATTCTCATACACTATGAGTAAATTGGCATTAGAATAATGGAGAATTCTATTGGAAAACATTGAGTTAGGTTTGGCCTACATGTAGGCATGGATGAATAAAACAATTAAACACAGAGTGCTTCGAATGATTGCGGGCTTCAGTCTACAATGACTACCATGAGAATGAGAATTATGCCTGCACCCGTTGCAAGATGGACGTTTTTCGCATCATCCTGCATAAACACGATTCAGGCGATTTTCAGTTAAATTAGCAACATGGTCGCATGAGTGTCTTGGCCGTAATATATCATGTTGCTAATTTTCATGAACATACACTAATTATATGCATGTGATAAGCGGACAATTCGTAATCTCACTGGAAGTGGAAACGTTGAAAGATTGATTTACATCTCTTGCTAAGTTATGATACATTTGTGAATGAATTGAAAACGTTTACATCATCAACGTCGCTCCTCTTCGCATTCCAACAGCAAAAATATAGCAAATAAACTGAATCGCCATCTCAAGAATCTTCCAGGAAGAAACCGTTTGCTGTCATTTGTGTTTTCCGTATTCTCCTTTTCCTCTTCACTCCCAATGTCATCTGATTTCTTGCTTCAAACAGCGATACGTCTTCCCCTGAAGGAAACCTTGTTGAATAATTGATAAGCAACAATGGTGTTGCTGTGATCGTCATCATTCCGTTGTATTCTTCATCCGATCAGTAGCACTATCAGTGACTGCCATCCTGTTGCGCAATCTCTCTCGTTATGGAAGTGATCCGCAGTAACGCACCAACAACTCCTGGAGGTGCTACTGCAAATTCTCGCCCTGCAAGCGCTCGTCCGGCCATCGTCGCTGGTACAGGAGTCAAAATGAACGACGAACGTATCCTGCGTCTTCGAGTCCGCGAAAATGCTTCGGGTTTAACAGAGTTAGACCTCAGTAAACACACTCTACAAGATCTACCCTTTGAAGTGTTCAATTTCACCCGATTGGAAGTTCTGATTTTGTCAAATAATCATTTGGAGCGAGTAGGGCCGAGAGTTGGCCAACTGAGACGATTGAAGCAGCTGTATTGTTCCAACAATCGGCTGACGCTTGTCCCCGATACACTTGCCAACTGCAGTCATCTCCAAGAACTCGATTTATCCACGAATCGGCTGACAGATCTTCCAGCATCTTTTGCTCAAATGCGAAGTCTCAAATCTCTGCGTCTTTCACAGAACAAGTTTGAACAAGTTCCTGTGTGTGTTGGAGGATTGGAAACGCTGCGTCGACTTGATCTAAGTCACAATAAACTGGCTGGGTTGCCTTTTGCTTGCCGAGGATTGAAGTCACTGAAATATTTGAATCTCAACCACAATCGTTTGACTGCTCTCCCACCTCTAATATCTCATTTGAGAAGTTTGGAAACTTTGAGTGTTCGAGGAAATCGAATATCTGATTTACCTGAAGATTTTCATCAATTGAGAAGCCTCAAAGAGCTGAACGTATCTGGGAATAGATTCGAACTTCTTCCAGAAGTAATGCTGAGTTTGAAAGGTCTTCAAGTCTGTCATTTAGGCAGCAATCGAGTGAAGCACGTGCCATACAAATTATCCCGTCTTCCAAAGATTGTCAGCCTCTATCTCCAGAATAACCGTCTGGTTGCATTCGCTGTGGACTGCATCACGCTCCGATACTTAAATCTTGCCAATAACCAGCTTCGGGCTCTGTCAGTTGAGCGCCAAGAGGGCTTGAGGTACTTGAATGCTGCAAACAACAGTCTAGAAGCGCTTCCACTTGGTCTTTGTCAAGCAGATCACTTAGAGAAACTGCTACTCCAAAGGAACCGTCTACGAATGCTTCCAACTGAAGTAGGGCTGCTGAAATGTTTGAAGACTTTGGATGTTTCCCACAACCAACTCGATTCAATTCCACATGCTATCAATGAATTGGTCCATCTGGAATACCTCAATGTGGATCATAATCCAATCAGAAATCGTCCGACTGTCTTGAGAGGTACAGATCCTCTAGACACAGTTCGTACGAGTCAGAGTGTCCGATCAAGTCGTCGTTATTTGAAGTACGAAGAGAAAGCGGAAGTTGACGAGGCTGAATTGCTCTCCGGTGATCGCAAACCAGTTTTGGCGACGAAAATTCTTCCTCTCCAACCATCAAACGGAAATATTTTCATGTATTCACCACCTGAAGAAGAAAAGGATATCGAAGCAGAACCGATTCGTGTCGATTATAAACTTCTCGGACTTTGCAATCAAGTGGAGAGTTTGTTGACGAAAAGCTGGATGAATGGAAATGATGACCGGAGGTAAGACTGGGCTGATCATAAAGCAGAGAAACCAGTGCTGATATTCAGAAATGTAAACGGGACAGATTGTCCTCATCGGGTCCGTCCCGTTCGTTCTATTTTGAATTTTGCTGTATTTTAGCAGTTTAAGGATATGATTTGAAATGGTCGGATAGTTAATACTTAGTTAAGGTAGGCCTATACATGCACGTGCAGCTACAACAAAGTTACTCGTCGATGGAAATGATTGCTCTTCAAGGCGATAGAGGGTACCTAAAGTTGTCAGATTGAATCCACACACAAAACTCCCGAAGGCTTTCGGCTCCTTTCTTAAACGCTTACAACATCATACATTAGAATTGGCTATCTTTTCAGTTAAACTTTACTGGAAAGATAGTTAATCTGAATACATGCTAAACCCCATGGGCGTCCTCCACAATAGAATATCCCTTGCTGCTTTCTATGTCTTTTGTTTTGGCTCAGCGTCCTTTAATTTGTTAGAAGCTCTGCTATCGATTTCCTGTGTCTATTAATTGCTCAATCTGGGATTCCTTATTAGTAAAATATCAAAATTCTCTCTGAGCAGCATTATTGTTAAATCTAGCGAGTTACGACAAATTCGTCTATGTAGCAATTTCTATGCTGAGGCTGAATTGACAACTGTGGCAAAAAAAATGACAACTGTTGCAGAAAAATGGTGGTATATAGGATCCAATGTTCATGCGGTTCTGTTTACATTGGAAGTCCCTTACACACAAGAATTCGAGAGCACTTATTTTACATTAAATCCGCCATCTATGATCACAAGCTCATCTGTCATGGCAGCCTCAGCATAGAAATTGTGTCACATGCTAAAGACGCAGTAGATCTTCGTCTCAAAGAGGCACTCATAATCAAGACAGCCCAACCTGACCTGAACAGGCGTGATGAAGGACAAGATATCTGTGCAGTGGTATATACATGTACATGACATTTTGATTTTTGAAAACATTTTTATATAGCTTTGTACTCCATTTGTAAATCTTTTTTATTCTATACTTTGAAAAGGGCTAGCTGTGACAGCCGAAATATAAGTATATAATTAACTCATCGAGTTATCAACCAAGCAGCCTCGGCTACATAGACGAAGTTGTCTTAACTCGCTAGATTCTTTATTAGTTGTAATTTCTAGTTGATCTTAATGAACTTGTCTAGCGTTGGTGGATGAAACTGAAAGACACTTTCAATGCCTCGCTGTTCGTAGTCACATGGAAACAGTAGATTGATTTTTAGAAAAATATCCTATTGGTATGTGCACGTTTTGTATTTCGCAGGTAGATACTATTTTTGCTCTAAATTTCTTCAACTGCCTTGAACTGTTTGAAAATCTTTGATAATTGAATACGCCTGTGCTGCGGCACAATCATGTCACATTGAGTACCTTAATGAAGTGAGTAATATCAAACAGTATTCGTAGATACGAAATGAGAAATCTTTTAATAAATATGTAAAGATTTTCGGATGAAAGTCTGTTCTTCGCTCTGTGCTGACGTCGCTCCGAGCTTCTGTGTTTACTTGGTGTTTTTCATGATTTGTGTCATCATTTGTGTCCTAACGTATCAAAAATTTATATGAGTACAATCCTCGTCTGTCTGTCTATCGTGTCATTGCATTCATTTTCGACCATTCTTTGTGGATATATCCTTATCGTCGTACATTTGTAATACTATCCTGGATATCTGCTTGACTTTGGTGAGTTGTTCTCCGTGCCTCTTGTCTTCTGATCGGCGTGGTGCGATCTCGACGTCATAAATCGGGGACATCCAATCAATCAGATGTACTGCTTTCCGGAATAAGTTAGCGATAGTGATCTGCAGTGGTCGTGCCGCGGTGGTCAAGTGGTCTGTGTCTCTACGTTTCGCTTTTAGGTTTCTGTGTTCGAGTCAGCTCTTGACTGTTCGGATTAATTTTTGCATTCAGTGTTTTCATCAACGTGTATAGATAGAGAATTATTTTCCGTTACTTCTATCATGGATGCCAAGGACTCTAGTCGAACTGCATTCGAAGCTGCTCGACGCATGTCGAATTCCCAACTTAAGCAGCTAACAAAAGATCAACTTACATCTGCCTTGAGAGATGCCATTAACAGTTTAGAAATCACTCAAGCAAATAGCATTAGTGCTTCGATGAAAGATTCTTCTGTATTGTCAAAAGAGGAGCTAATGAATGTTTTGGACATGAAGCTTAAGGAATACTTATTTCCGATTCAAAAACACCATCTCTTCATTGCTTCAAACTCAGAAGGACCTGAAAGGTGAATGTGATATGCTGAAGACTGAGATGGCATCAATGCAGCTCGAGAGGTCAAGAATGACGAATGACCTGATGACTGAAATGGAGGAACGTGTCAACAGAAGGCAAAATCTGATTGTTTTCGGTGTTCAGGAGAGTATGAATGGCAGCCTTGAAGAGCGAAAGGAAAATGATAAGGACATTATAAACGCCATTCTAGATGAAATTGATGGAGACTCTGATGAGGTTAAGTCAGTCACAAGAATTGGCAAAATAAATCAATCCAGACCGCGAATCATGCGGGTTACTTTCAACAACTATGAGTCTAAACTGTCTGTCCTTAGGAATGCAAAGAAGCTCCGTGAATCGATGACTTACCGACATGTATATATCAATAATGACCTCACGAATATGCAACAAAGGGAATTTAAGATTCTGAGGGAAGAATTCAAGGCAAGGAAAAGTTCTGGAGAGGATGTAGTAATACGTGGGGGACAGGTGATGTTGAAGACAAAAGTCCCAAATTTTCATTAAGTGATTTTACATTCAAACCTCCAGTTCCTCATGTTATTCTATCGAATGTTCAATCTCTTCGACCAAAACTTGATGACCTTGCAGCTATATCATCCCTACGTGCACTCATATTATAGCTTTGTGTGAGACATGGCTGAGTGAAAATGTGTCTGACGATGAACTTCATCTTCCTAATTATTCAATTTGTCGGAAAGACCGTTATGATGGTCGCCGTGGTGGAGGAGTTTGCACTTATATTCGGAGTGATGTCCCATATTCTATTGTAGATATTGCAAACCCTCTACAATTTTTCGAATGTCTTTGTTTGCATGTGTTGTCATTTGATATTATGCTTTTTGTAATGTATATTCCACCTCAGCTATCTGCTTTCCAACTGTCACAGATAAATTCGCTTATTGTTAGTTCGTGTGATCGTTTCTCAAATGCAAATATCATGATTGTTGGTGATCTCAACCATTTTCAGACTGCTGAATTAGAAATATCCCTTGATTTGTCTCAAGTTGTAAATTGTCCTACTCGACAAGAGTCCATTTTGGATAAAATTCTTCTGAGTAGTTCGTTGTCATCTTTGTATTTCTGTGATGCTAGCAAGTGTCCTGTATCTTTGGAGGCACCTATTGGGAAATCAGATCATTGTATTGTTTGCATCAGGCCTCCTTTCTGCATGAAGGATTTTTCTGACGGGTCGTATACGGTCACTGTTTTTGATTACAGAGAGAGTAATGTCATAGAGTTTAGAGACATTCTTCAAAAATACCCATGGCATCACTATTACAGCTTAAATGAAACAATTGAGGCTAAATGTGCTATATTTAATGACATAATTCATAGAGCCATGTCCTGCATTCCTCACAGTACGGTGAAGATGAACGGCAATGAGAAACCATGGCTTACCCCCAAAGTGAAGCACCTGATAAATCTTCGTTTTCATGCCTATCGTCAAAGAAACTATCCCTGTACCATCACTATCGTGTAAAAGTTAAGTCTGAGATAGAAAATGCAAAGCAGGCATGGGTCAGAAATGTAAAGGAGAGACCTAATGGCATTTGGAATATTGTGAATAAAGTAAGAGCCAAAAAACAACGAAACTCGTCCACTCAATAAAGAATTCGCAGAGGCAATCAATAATCAATTTGCTTCAAACTTTTGTGAATCCCCTAACTGGTCCCTTTTGGCACAATTACCGGCTAGTGTTGATAAAGATTGGAACATTGAAATCAGTGTCGACAAAACAGAGGATATGTTGAGGAACCTAAAGGCTGGGAAATCAACAGGCAGCGATGGTATTCCAACTAGATTGATAAAGGCAGCTCACTCAGAACTTGCAGGACCATTGACTCATTTAATAGCCATGTCAGTTGACAGCAAGTGTGTCCCGAACAGATGGAAATCTGCCAATGTAACTCCTGTACCGAAATGCAAATCGCCTCTATTTGTGATTATCGGCCTATCTCAGTATTGCCCACTTTTTCCAAAGTACTTGAAGATTATGTACTCGGCAGCGTGAAAAAAGAACTCATCACGAGGTATGGTCCAAATCAATTTGGCTTTCGACCTTTCCACTCAACAACCCATGCCAACATTCGTGTTCACGACTACATTACATCTATTCTCGACGACTCTTGCTCAAAAGGTGTATTGGTAATAACTCTTGACCTATCTAAGGCATTCGACTGTTTGAGTCATGAGAGCTTGGTCAAGTCCTTAACTGATGCCTCTCTTCCGACAAATTTCCTTCTTTGGTGTTTTAGCTATTTGAAAAACAGAGAGCAGAGGGTGCGACTAAAAAATGGATGTACCAGTTCGTTTCTCCCAGTAACATCTGGAGTCCCCCAAGGTGGAAAGTTATCGCCTTTTCTGTTTTGTGTTCATATGAGTTCCCTCCAGCCAAAGTTCCCACATATATTGTATTCAAATACGCTGATGACACAGCTATTGTTGTGCCTGTCTATTTGGTTTCCGACTTGAGTTGCATTGCTGAATCCGAAATTAATAGAGCTCATGACTGGTGCTCATCTAATGGGCTTCGTTTGAATAGGCAGAAAACTAAGGTGATGCTGATCAAGAAGCCAAACGTGATGGTATCCCATCCAAATGATGCATTTTTTCAAAAGCAGCTGTCCATCCTAGGTGTCATCTACAATGAAAAACTTACTTGGGATGACTTCGTTCAGCATTTGTGCAAGAAAGCTATTCAGAAGCTGTACATCATTAAACGTGTAAAAAGGTATCTCCATGCTAGTGACTTAATCATACTCTACAACGCTCTCGTTCTGTCGACGTTGGAGTATAATGCACCTCTGATCATCGGGCTGAATCAAAAAAATTCTGAAAAGTTGGAGAAGGTGCGACGCCGTTCACATCGAGTAATCTGTGGCATGGACTGTGACTGTTCATCCTTCACTCCCCTACATGTTCGACGACGAAGCAGTGCTCTTAAGTTGTTCCACGGACTATCGAATCAGGAAAACTTGCTTAACGACCTTCTTCCTGACACTCATCCTCGTTCGCAGCGCTTGGTGATTCCTTTCTCACGAACTCTTTGTCGACAAGCTTCTTTCATACCTAAATGTACTTCATTGTGTAATCAGTTTTGTAAGCACAGAAGCGCTAGATGATTTACTTTTCTCACTACTTTTGACTGGACTACTTTCTGTCACTTTGAATGAAATTTGTAACTTTGTTGTGATGAATGCTTTCCATTTTGATGAAATATACGCTTTACTTACTTACTTACTTTTTAGAAATAGGCAGATGACAATGTTGAAATGACGGGATCCTTTTTGGAGAGAAACACATAAATGTAATTTCCTGATTCTCGTTATTGTCAACATATTCACTGATCACACTGTCTGGCAGGGGACGCTGTGCGTGCGCCGATGATGACGATGAGACTGAATGTGTTCAGGAACAGTAAGTATATTTCCTCAGATGCTTTCAATTGCTTCCATTTTTTCATTTCACCGCTTTACCAACGTCACGCAGCTGTCATGTATTTTCACATCGAGAGAAAATGTTCAGGAAGAAATTTCCTGTGGAATTTTTACCAAATGTGAATGAGAAATGCCATGCCAAGGCAATGAATCTACTCAATAGAACGCCAGATCTTGCAACAAACGCGTTTAGTGGAAGCTCTGTGATATCAAAGGAAAAGCAAAATTAATCAACTGAATCCGCCATCAGAGGTTGTGAAGCAGAACTCCCTTGCCTTGAGTAATCACCTTATGACGGAGACATTGACCGCAACAAAGCAGGCATGAGATAACACAGATGATAACTATTCATAAGTAATGTTCTTAATATCATTAGTATTAATTAGTAAACTATTAACATCATGCTTATAACTGACTGCTTGTAACTTAACTATACGTTATCAATGAGATTTTTATTACAAGCACGCATGCACTTCAAACTTGCTACTGAGATGACTCAGTCAGGTGTAAGCAGATAAGAGTTATGGCATTGGTACATGACAACATTGATTAAAGTACTAATTTAGGTGTTTATTCATTCAATCGACAATTGAGTAAACACTTCACCCTATTATGGCAAATTGTCATAAGTGAATCTGTTGATTTATTGATGATTTAATTCATCAATCAGCTCGCAATTTACCATTCAACAGTCTTCAATTAATTATTCATGCTTTAGCTTGTGCCAGCTTTGAATTACTTGCCAGAAATTGACGCACTGATAGGATTGTTACATAATCCAGCTTAAATAATGGACACGATGTGTTTATCCATTCAAATAAAGTCAGTTTGATAATTGAAGTTGCTCCTAAGTTTTTCGTTAGGAACCAAAAATATATTACAAAGGGGCAAATCACCCCGGTTTTCGCTAGGTTTTCATTTGCAGCAGGTTAAAAGAACAAGTCAAAATTCCTCCAAGGCGCTTTTTGAAGATTTTAAACATATTATTGCGATGCAAAATCTCTGCATAATAAGATGAGGGTGTTATTGTAGCTGTAGCAGTAAAATTAGATTTACTTTTATAATTAAAAGCAGCATTCACATTATTACAGTTGAAAAAAGGAAAAGACGTTTCAAATCTATCAAGATAATCTCTGCAAAGCACCTTTTGAGAGGAAACAGCTGGCAGTGTGCTTGTTAACTTAATGCTAGTTGTCAATGCAATGTGAAATCCGACACTTTATCAAATTAAAAGATTTCTTAAATTAAATCATTTAAGGAATGCCGGCTTGCAATCATCTTGTGAAATACAATTGCCCGAAATACTATGAAATGTTTAAATAAACTAAAGGTTGATCCATTAGTGCCGTAAAGTAGGCAGAATCATGTGCCCTTTCAGTTGCCAAGCAACGCTATTCCTAAACGTCTGAAAAATGATCAAATAAAACGTGGAGATCAACGCGATTCTAGTGGCTCTCTCTCCCAACCTCATCCGATGTCTAGAGCGCTCGAAAATTGCGATTGAAAAAATAGAAAAAAACTCCCAATTTTGAAAAATACTCATTCCCTAGTGGGTTAAGAAACGGTAACTTGTTTGCTTTATAAAATTGTTATTTATTTCATATCTCTTTAAAAATGGATGATTCTTGTATGCATGTCCTAAATATAAGAATTGACACAGGGTCTCCATATCTCGAACTTTTTAGTCTTTTTAGATTTAGCAACATTTACTCAAATCCCTACCTAACAGAGTAGCTGAAATAGCCATCAGCAAATAACTGATTTCAACTCTAGAGGTATTCGATTTCAATACGGACAGACAGAGAACCATGTGATAACTTAGGAATTCATTAGTAGTCCGGCAGACAGAACGAGTTTCAGAGTCATAATTTTTGGCATGAAATGTCTTCAGGTCATTTCCTGTGATGTGCATGTGTCATTATCATGCTTCTGATCGGCAATGTATGTGAGAATGAGGTTGAATGTGGATAAAGTTGCTCAAAATGTTAGTGTTTGCCGACGTTAAGAGGCCAGCCAAATCTAAATGTGTTTAACTTTACAGACAGGCGTGCATGGACATCATAGGAAATGACCTGAAGACATTTCATGCCAAAAATTATGACTCTGGGCTTAGTACTTTTCGTTTAATCAGAGAAAACATAGAACATTTCATTTTAACCAAAAACTGCTATCTGCGTCCCATTGGATTTACATGTGCTTTTCTTTGATCCTGTCTGACAAGAAGAGGAACTCACTAGAACTCGGCAGACGTGCAGATTCGTAGTAGATATAGGATGTGCATCATTCTGTGAAAGTCTCATTTTCGGCCTCGTTCTCTGCAGAAACTCGTTCTGGCTGCCGGACTATAGCTATCGACAAAGTGAAATCATGAAAGACAAATAGACTTTCAATCATGACATTGTGATATCTTGGACAAATGCTTTACATTCCTTTTGAATTCCGCTTTTCTTTATTTGAAGTCACAAAATCTCTAATGAAATTCAATGTAATTATTGAAATCGGTACTTCATTAACGAAAGCTTAGATATCACTTTTGAAGTTCAAAACATGTAATCCTACTAGCCAAAGCAAATGTGGAAATTCAGATATCTATGTATCTATTCATTGTCAATGTTGATCGCGCGCCGTTGCCTTACAGCATGCTCAGTGACCTCATTCCGCCGGTGAAAGCAACCAGCTATCGTCGAGGTCATCGTGTACAAACCCAGCCGGATATGTTCATTGTCGGTCCTGCTGGAGGTCTCTTCTCATCCACTGCAGATCCCAACGTCAAACTCTATTTCCCTGTCAATTGTGTTCCTGATCGTTTGGAGATTGCAATGCAGGTATGAATAATACACGACCCTCTCTTCACGTCTCTGGTGAAATGAATCATTTATTGGAATGAGAACAAGCGTTCTAATGACTGCAGCGATTCTCTGCTGCTGAATGCAAGCTTCCATGCATGATACGGAAGTGAAATTGTTAAATAAAATGGATAGTGAAGTCCATGATGGTGAAACCATTGAATGTATTATTATTAATGAATTTATATCGACCCCAACAGAATGTCTTCGGATATATTGCATGTTTTCGAGCATGTCAGTAAATTCCAATATATTTACCTCTGTTATTCACCCATCGACATATCGACGACATGTTTTGTCTTTGGGGGGCCAATTGGTGAATTCTATTGCAAAATACTCGTCAAGTTATAGCGTCATTCCCCACTTAACTCTAGAATTCTAAAATCGATGGCGATGATGCTGATATAAAACTGACTATGACGCTAGCGGCGCTAATGTGATTTTAGATATGAAATAAACCTTTCTTTAGAATAAAATGAAGTTTTTGATATAAAATAAAACCGTGTATCAAGATACTTAAGCAATAGTTGCATTTGACTCTGCATGAAAATCCTTTTCGCTGAGTGTTGTTACTTTTCATTTGTATCTTTATTTATGTACTTAAAAAAAGAAAATATGTGTATATTTTTCACAATGGAAATCAAAAGGAAATTAATATACAAATTTGCAATTATGAGTTGAGTCTGTCAAGCAGTTCTCAACAATTGCAGATAAAATCACAAAACAGTTTCGATGACGATTAGTTTTACACAACTGTACAATTACACGATTCATCTTCGAATGTTGAGCTAAATGCAACAGAGGATGATCAGGTATTTGACATTTCTGAAAAAATTTTTAATAAATCTTAAGACGCTTACGATGGAAAAGTGATACATCATTGTCACAGTAACAATGTTTAGGACAAATGAGTCGTTTGACAAGGTTACACATTCAATAATAAGTTATTTATCTTGCTTACTTGTTCATGAGTCACTCAAGTATGGATAAGCAAACGAAATGATCTGAGCACTCTGGAAAAGAGAAAAATTCAGCAAAATTAGTGGTAGATGATGAATGTACACAGAGTCTTGCAGGATTCGTTCCGGCACTAAGAATTCAGGTAGACTGCAGTTATGGATTTCTTCTTGATTAAAAGAAACATGCATTCCCACATCACAGAATATATTTCATATTCTTTTCATTCTTCAGATGGAGACGATCGATTCAGAGGCAGTTGAAGAGCTAAAATCTCGCAGTGAAATGATCGAGAATATTGTCAGTATGGGTCACATCGTTCATTTGACAGTCCTTCGTCCGACCAACATCACATTCATGACTCAGGTGAGGTTCACATTTATGACATTCATGACTCAGGTGAAGTTCAAATTCACATTCATGACTCAGGTAAACTTCAAATTCACATTCATGACTCAGGTGAGGTTCAAATTCACATTCATGACTCAGGTGAAGTTCAAATTCACATTCATGACTCAGGTGAAGTTCAAATTCACATTCATGACTCAGGTGAAGTTCAAATTCACATTCATGACTCAGGTGAAGTTCAAATTCACATTCATGACTCAGGTGAAGTTCAAATTCACATTCATGACTCAGGTGAAGTTCAAATTCACATTCATGACTCAGGTGAAGTTCAAATTCACATTCATGACTCAGGTGAAGTTCAAATTCACATTCATGACTCAGGTGAAGTTCAAATTCACATTCATGACTCAGGTGAAGTTCAAATTCACATTCATGACTCAGGTGAAGTTCAAATTCACATTCATGACTCAGGTGAAGTTCAAATTCACATTCATGACTCAGGTGAGGTTCAAATTCACATTCATGATTCAGGTGAAGTTCAAATTCACATTCATGACTCAGGTGAAGTTCAAATTCACATTCATGACTCAGGTGAAGTTCAAATTCACATTCATGACTCAGGTGAAGTTCAAATTCACATTCATGACTCAGGTGAAGTTCAAATTCACATTCATGACTCAGGTGAAGTTCAAATTCACATTCATGACTCAGGTGAAGTTCAAATTCACATTCATGACTTCACATGAGAATCAAATCATCACATGTTTGTCATATAATTCTAAAATCTTATCTATTCATTATTTGTCGAAGCATTCTGTAGAATTAGTGTTGTTGCATTCAATTAAATCATTTCCTATTTATCAATCAAGGGGATTCGGGAATCAAAGCAAATAATAAGCACACAATTTACTTTCGATTATTTCACAACCGAATAATTTTCGTGTATTAGTGGATGATTCTAAGACAAATCGTCGGCAAAATTGTTTCAACATTGCCAGCTCTGCATAGACCTGTTGAAGAAACCTACCTGGATTTTAGTTCAAATTTCCTTGTGACTTGTCTGTTTCTAATTATCATTTTGACAATATATTTCATTATTTTCTAATTTACATGATGACAATTAGAAAAATGAAAAATGATTGAAAAATTGGTTGTTTCTGCATCGGTGATATATCGGTAAAACAGTTTCTTCTTCGGTGCTGTATATTGGCATTTGCCAAACTGTCGCAGACAGAGCGTCGGTATCTTTCAGGGCAACACAATGAAGTCGCAATGTCCACACGGTATATGCGTCAGCTACAACTGAGCACATTTGATTTTGTTTGTTGGCTTCCCGCTTATTATTAACATTTTCGTTGTTGCTTGATCGTATGTATTTTTTCATCTCCTTTTCCATTTGCATTTTTTTATATTATTAATGAGAGTTTCTATCCGGATTTTTTAGTTTATCGAGTATTTACACTTATTAGTTAATTTGCATTTATACATCTGTTGTATTCTGATTTCATTATTGTGTTACTTTTATTTTGTCCTCTTCTGCTATGCTTCTCCATTTCTCAGTACTGTATCTACATGCTCACTTGCATTTGTTCCGCTTGATTGAGGCCATGAAATGTGTTTAATTGTAGCTGATGCATACCGTCTGGACATTGCGATTTCATTGTGTCATTTGCCCTGAAAGATGACTGACGTTGTGTCTCTCGAAAATTTGGCAAAGAACAATATACAGCATCGAAGAAGCAACTGTTTTCCTGAATTTACATGTACATGAATTCACGGTTCAATGGCAAAGTACATGTAATTCAAAATTATTTGGTTACTTTATTTGAATCTCAAGATATGGACAAATCCCACTTTCTACATTACCTCATCCCCGTGTCATGCATACTGGTTGGTATCTTCCGGAAAATGTGAAATTCCTGTTGGTAGCTAAGCACGTATCGTGTTCCTATCTAAGCTTTGAGACAGCGTTTTTACTTCATGATTATTGCGTAATTAATGATCGCTTCATGTTTGTACCAGCTGTCTTCATATGTTAATCTTTGATACATGTTGAATGATTTCATTTATTATATTGTGTAGCCTAATTCATGATTCAGTTGCTTCTAATTTAAACGTCATCATTGCGATCCATAAAACGTCCTATCGTATCCTATGCGCATCAATTGACATACTAACCATCTCAGAATGTTGAATTAAATTATATTAGATTGCTGAGCATTGAACTAATGCTCAGCAACTTATTGTAAGTAATAGAAAATCAGTTAAATTGATGATTTCTGGTATAAATCATGATGTAAGCTTTTGTTAGGAAGCAGGTTTATTGCTTATTTGAAGTTACATTTCATGATTTTGCAGATAACAGTGACAATACCAGCTCCTCCGTGTCATCGAGACGATATTCGTGCCGGGAAACTTCATTTATTGACTTACAAACAAGATGGATCGTGCCTGCCTTGCACATCGGGTTATACGATGAGCAGTGGGTATATCACAATGCAAGCCTGGAACTTCGCAGGGTAAGTTCACATCAAACTAATGTGCCCAACTGAGCTCTCATTTGATATCTTGAATAATGATAGAATAGAACAGAATAAAAGCAAAAAGCAAATTCTGAATTCAAGGCTCAGTTTCAAAGCAGCATCATGAACTACATGAATTGTATACTATCTGACCATAAAAACTACAAATTGGTACGTGTATATACAAACAGATTTTCAGAACACTGCAGGGTAAGAGAAAATTATATAAGGAATAATATAAAGGAAATAAAAGAATATATATGAGGAATCCCTCGTCTACAAACCAACTTGGAAGAAAATACCAAATGCCAAATATCAATTCAATATATCTTCCGACACTTCAAAAGTGCTCTGTTGATAGCCACTTCACACGTAGACAGATTAAAACCAAAAATGGAAGTGATCTGCAAGATGAGTGCCTGCAGCAAAGATTGCATTGTAAAACAAAAGACAAAGTAACGTTGAAATAAATGATTTGGGAATATGTGAGTCCATTCTCTCAGACCTTATACAAGTTATACCTTAGATCTTACAAGTCCCCAATACACGATTTACGGTTTTATCCATAGAAGTCAAATTACATTGGAAATGAAACCAAATACCATCAGCGCACAATAGCACTGGTTAATGACAAATTAATCTTTACTTTGACGAACTGCTTTGCTTCACAAGCTGCAGTCTTTGAACGGTAGCAAGAATGCCCTAGGATAAATTGAAGCGACAATTCTGACAGCTTCAGTTGGACGGAATTCATTCGCTGAGTAAGATTAACAATTTTTCATACATATCTGGGTATTTACAGTAGCAGTGGTTTCCCCCTGTTAATCGATACAATAATATGCATTGATTGCATTGTATTGCTTAGAGGATATACTTCATATAGAGTAATTTTTTTTAACCTAATGTACATGCATTTCGACCTGTTGGTTAGCGCATAACGTTGTAACTGATAAGCATTATTGCATTTGCCGCAATTTGATTTTCTCCACAGTGTAAACACACTTCACTGTCCATAAAGGCCACAGCTTCAATCTCAGTGTTTCTCAAGAGTGTCTCCCTTTGACTATCATACAATATTTTGTGTGAACTCTTTTCATCCTTACAATATCCATTGATCAGCACTGATAATAATGTCTGCATCAAAATGTAAATTGGTAATATTTTATTTTTTGCAGGAAAGGAGCAGTAGTGACTCGAGCTAAATGTCGTTACAAAGCTTGCAAGGCGGTAGAAAACCTTTTGAAGTTTATTTATCTCTCTTGAACTGTTGCAAGAATGATATTTTTCTTAGATGCTTTCACTTTGCTGTCTGTGATGTCATGAAAAATGTACAAAGAAATCAATCGATATTATTGCTATTTTCTCACATTGTCAGAATTCGATGATATTTTCCATGAACTTGTTGGTAAATTATAGCGCTGATTTTCGAAGGGAATCGTTTTCAATGACTTTCGGACGAGAACGGTCTGTGTGTATCTACACGAGCGCATCAAGGTCACAATGAAAGTATAAAGTTAAAAATTATCTATTGTACGATGCTAGAGACTGCTATCCATTTAACTATCAACAGACAAATCATATGAAGAAATTTCACGTAAAGAAGGACCAAATAATAACATTGAATACATTGAAGCATCCAAAACACATATGGCTCTAATGAAACTGAAGAAAAATTCTATCGGCAGTGATCATATGCTATTGTTCCTTCGCTTGGCAGTAAACTACAGGTGAACCGATCACGAAGCTAATGATTCACTTCAAACTGGGATTGTTCCACAGCAATGGAACTAGCTCTTATTTATGCATGTAACTAAGATCACATGACCAAAAAACCCAAGCGATTTCCGCCCAATCTTGATAACACCAGCTCTGTCACGACTTAGCGAAAAAATTATTAACTTTAAAATCAAAACTACAGATGCCTTCATATGGCCACGCATATGGCTTCATATGGCTTCATATGTTGTTCTCTGGGTATGTACAAAAAGTGAATGATGTCCAACGCTAAAAGATAAATATAGCTCTGTGTGTAGGTTCAATGTCATAACAGATACATGTTTGATCACGTCATGCACTTAGCGCTTTAAGCTTGAATGACACATAGAAATAGACTATCTTAAGCAGTGACAGTAACAAATACGTGACAGTACCTTTTAAAGACATAGAACTGGCTTCAAATGTCGGATCGCCACACTTTCACAAATCTCAAGGCTCAAAGCATTTCTTGCTTGCTTACATGTAAATACCCGAAATCCATTGTCAGGTTCATGAAACACATTTAACTTCTCTGGGCAGTCACATAAATATCTTGTGATGGCAGACTGGGGTGGATTCTTTGACTTTGGTCTTACGTTTGACGAAAGAATCCATTTCGGAAGATGCTCCCGAAATTTGAATTGTGTCCACTTCAATCTACCGCAAAGACACTTGTACATCTCTCTACAACAATTTTTCATCATTCTTACCTCGAAGATACAAATCAAATTCAGTGGCATCGCAATTTTACCGAGCAAGAGCTCTATGCTCACCCCAACATCTCGACAAGGAAATACAACATCTTACCTTCACCTTCACGCAAAAACTGCATGTGGACGCCCACGTGAGCAGGATGTTGAAAAATTCAATGAGAGAATATACGCAATGAAGATAATGAAAAGTCAAGGATCTAAGCAACATCCACTCCATCAGATGTACTCAACAATGATATAAGCAACGAGATTTTTATGCTGCTCCCAGCTGGTGGGGATTCACGAATGCTAAAATACGAAGGAGGATAGAACAATATCTGAAGCGAGGAGTGAGGTACGGCTACAGTAAAACGGCGAATACAAGCTTAATAGTTGAGAAAAGTGGGAAAAAATATTACAGCACCGATGACATGCTCCATCGACTTCTACCACCGAAAACAACACATTGCAGGAACCTCAGACCTAGGCTGCATTGACTGCGGAAACCGACCATCAATGCGATCAACTTCATCCATCGAATGATTCATAGTGATGTTGCATTGAGTCATCCCATCTTCTCCCCTGATTATTTGCAATCATTATGCGTCTGTCATTTCGAAATGCAGCGTATTATTGCTATTTCAAAGCATAGAGCGTGCTCATTGCGTTGTGGGAAGCCGTGTATTGATTCAGCGGTCTCTGAGTGTGAATCGACGTTATGAATTGACCCTTGATAGATGTGGTATCAGTTACGTCACACAGCTGTTTTCATCATATTGCATCATATCAACAATAATAAGCGCTTTTTGAAAACCAAAGAAGCCCCAAACACCAAACAATCGTTGGGCTAAGTTGCAAATTATGAGAAATTAAATCATTATGAAGTAATGAAAGGAGAAAACGCCAACAATTAACAGCAACATATCATCGGCGTAAGGCAAGCAGAGAAACCATCATTAGGCATTCCACTCAACATATGCACTGACTTCTTCTTCTTGAAGATGAGCAGCACCGTGGAATTTGCAATTTCTTGGAAAATGGCAAAGTATGCGGAGCTACTTCATTAAGCGGATGTTCACAGTCTGTCATGATGTTGAGAAGCAGTTTGTATGCCTGTCACAGTTCTGTGATATTCCAATGGCACAAAAATGTACAATCTCAATGGTCCTTGTCGCAAATTATTTTATGACAATGATTAAATAATCATCAACCCCTCAACACAAGGAATTTCGTGTAATGACGATTAAATTACGAACATGACGTTCCATTTCATCATTCACTGTTAATTAAAGGAGAAGATAACCCGATCAAAAGATATTTCAGCATTGAACGAAGTATAAAGAACCTGCTTCTTCAAATTTCTTAAGTATTTCATTCACCTTTAAGGAAATCTGCTTGTTATGACGTATAGCCTACTTATAATGATCGTTCCTTCGTAGATTTACCAAATAAAATACATCAAAATAAATTTCAGTAAATTTCTGATAATTTCTCGAATATTCTCAGAGAATTAAAAATTTCAAAATGCTTTATGCACCCCGACAATATAGTAGCCATAAAGTATGACAATAACTAACAGTTTTGCATTTGGCGTACATAAAATAGTTGAGGGGCTCATTGCTTGCAGCGGAGTTCTCGTATCCATTCGCCTCATCGTTAAGGCATTTTGTGGCCACAAATTGCCCACAAGTTAACTTCTTTCATATTTAATGGCGGTTTTCTATACCCAGCACTTTGATCACTAAGTCGTTGAGAAACAACAACACGACCCCTAAAAATGGTGGAAATCAATTCACCGTGTCCATGTCAATCTTGACCGTTTTCAGTAGAATTATCGACAAGTTCACTGTCACTTATCTCTTCATTTCAACCCCCACATATAAATGTACCAGCCTCTGAAGTATTGTAGACTTCTACAGCTCTTGTAAAGCGGCAAAGTGCAGAGAAAGTTGGGTTTACAAATTAAGGATTCGATCACAGAATTAGATTCATCTGCGCGCGCTTCGGTTTCCTAGAAAGGAAGAATTGTATGCAACCTTAATATCGAAATGGCACATCACAGAATTAGACAACTTCCTCTTTCTCGAATGGATAATTCGTGTATCACTTGCTATTGGAAATGGCAAACAATAAGCTGCCAGCAGGGGACACCAGAGCCAGTGAGAGATGCGTGCGTGCTGTGATATCACTTCGCACACACCAAAACACACATCGATGCGTGGCTTCGATTCAATGTATGCACTATACAGTGAGCAATGCCGAGGAGAGGATGTGAAATCATCAAGTGAACTAATTTTCGTACGCCTGCTACTTTCTTTAATAATGATCGGGAGGGCCAACATTATGGAGAAAACTTGTGGGCAATGATCTGAATTCTTCGAATCTGAAGGAATTTTGGCAATCGAAGCACTTTGCTGGAACTCACATTAATCCGCAAGCGACGCACGACTTTTTTTCCTATCTCTGCAAGGTATTAGGAATTCCTTTTTGCCCACCTAATAGGTTCCTCTATGTGCCGTCAGTTTCGTATTAATCACACTTCTAGCAAACCGAAGCAGATAAACAAAATATTTAATTCTGTGGATTCGATTGTTTTTGATATTGATATTTTGAGCAGATGATCATCAGATATCCGAATTATTTCACTGTATGCATGCGTATCTCTGTATGATTACCACACGATCAATGAAAAATGATACTTGGATAGATTTCTCACACAGCCTTAGATCGATCATATGTCCACTTAGTTTGAAGTTATTTCTCTAAGTGATCGACAGTCATATCTCGACAACTAAAGGTTTGTAAAACGCTATTTTGATCATTGAAGTGAAGCTCATTTACTGTTGCTCGTTCTTTTTGGGAGGATCTAACGATCTAAACTAATATCCTTCCGTGGAAAGCAAAATGCCTTAAGCAAACTATTTGATAACCAGAAAAGAATTACCGTGAATAGGTAGCCTACTCTGTCAGCAAGGCACGGAAGCTGATTGATCATAAATTTACTGATTTCATCTACAAATCAAAATCTGTTTCGAATAAATTTGAGCTCGAATTATTAATATCTTTATTTTCATTTTGTTTTTGGCAAACAGTTGCTTGTGAAGTGAGAATGAAGTCTTGCGATGAATGTATCACCAAAACTAATATTGCACGAAACATGCAATTTTCAGTACGTAACTTAGCAATTGGTCGGTTATCGATTAATTGATGTTATTGATTATAATTTGCTTGCATCTTTATGAGCACAGAATATTTGAATTCGGCTAGTTGAGAACTGAACGACGCAATTGACGGATTACAACTAATTGAGCTTTTATTGAACAATATATCTTTATTAGATGATAACGA
>CAJQUW010016146.1:0-10560 GCA_907163375.1 Prostheceraeus crozeri
AAATCTCATAACATTTCATATGGACGATGATGATAGATGAAATAGTGTCAAATAAAATTAAGATAGCTTACATGATTCTGGGATAGCAATCGACTGCGATCCATGTGTAAAGAGCTTGTTAGACTACGGAAGAGAGAAGTGTGTTATGTTGCGTGTGGCGCGTGAGTGTACTCCCATTTCATTCCATTCATCAATTCGTCTCATTGATAGAGACAGGTAGAACTCATGGTTCTCATAACGTATGCAATGGATAGTTTTAGGCAACCTTCGACAGTTGGCTAAATGTCGCCCTGGCGCGAATGCATACTACGTTGAGACAGAGGCAATCACTTGCAAACATGACGCAGAGAGGTTTAACAAGATTGACCATTGCCAAATGTCCCTTGCGGTATACATAGCTACGGGTTTCACCGCCGCCCTTTACAGGAACGCCCGTCGAAAGGAAGTATTACACCGAACTTCATTTGCAACGTTCAAGTTGACTGATAGCAGATTCAACTTAATGATAGTATTCGCCAGTCCGAAGACTGCCCAGGGCAAACCGCGTGGAGGTTCTATCATGTCTTGCCCCATGGTGGCCCTTAAGAGAGCCGATGGTTCGTTCTCGTCGTATCTGAAAATAGAAGGAAAAATAGATGAAAATATATTCAAGTGATAGAGATGATATTAACTTACCATAAGAGAAATTTAGCCGGTTCGCGACCCTTCGATGGCGATGGTTGAGGTAAGTATTTGGCCGGCAGTTTCCGCTTCGGTGGCGCAGCTCCTTTATTTCGCCATCATGCTTGATGGAGACATGGAGACAGCGCATCTCCGCCATTGCTCCCTCGTAGCACTCGAATGTGGCATCAAGTCCTCACTCTCAAGGATGACGCTGTCGACGATTCTGCTCTTGATGATGGGAATGTGGAGCGTTGTTCGTCTCTCTTCTTTCTTCTGACTCTCAGTCAGGCTAGTCTTTAATTGCTCAATTTTTAAATTTGAGACCTCTTCTGAGCTTTTAATGATTTTATGTACGTTGTCTGCTCAGTTAACGCGTTTTTCGCTGGCAAGCGCCCTTTCGCGGAAAGATTCTAATGTTGATCACTTGGGTCTTGAGGGCCCGAATCTCGGCTACCTGACCATTCAGGTGGAAATTGTCATTCCTAAGGGCCGAACATTCGTTATTGTAACGAGTGAGCTCATCTTTCAAATTCGTGATTGCGTATACCAGGCTCACTTTTGCGATATGGGTATCCTTATTACAGCTGTTCATCTGCTGCTTTATCCCCTTATTTACTGGGGTAGGTGCGATTACTTTCTTTTTCGTTGAAGACTGATTTGTTTGTTTTCCTATCTCTTCCGTGTCTTTTAGTGATGACGACCTCCTCAGAATCGGAGTCATCTGAGCTGTCCAAATCGCTTAGTGGGGCCTTCTCTTCTGCTGTTGATGAGGTAGTGGCCGAAGCAGCAGGCTCCAAAATTGTTGCAATAGCCTCTTGTAGTGCTGCGTCAAGATCGACTGTTTCTTCGTTGAAGAAGGGTGCGATCACTTTGCCGATGTCTGATGTTATGTAATTGTTTGCCTTTTTGAGCGGACAGTCGGCGTGGGCGATGTAAATTCCTCATGCTCTTTGCCTTTCAAAAATTTCAGGCAATGTGTACAGCCGGAAATAACGGCTCTTTCCTCGTGGAAGTGAGGAGTATTCTTATATTTGTTTATGTGACGTTTGAATTCGCCACCCCTCTTTATTTCTCCGCAAGAACACTTTTTAAATAAGAATTTTGAGTTGCCTCCCATTTTGTAACTTATGTATCTGTAAAGGAAGGATGAAATAGAATTACTAACAGGCGACATTGGCAGTCATTCTTATAATCATACAGCTAAATTGTGAGATTGGTGGAAAGTGTCGAACCTTTGAATCCGTTTACAGGCATTACTCAGAGGGGATCTTATCCCAACTCCAAGGCCTCGGCCCACAAATCCAACCCTCCCGCGGACAGAGCGTGCGTCATATCACTGTGTTGGTATCCGGACCCCGATTTTTGACATGAAAATCAGTGGATTGTTTACAAAGGTTGCAATTCCAAGCCGAAGCTTGCCTCTCACAACTTTATAAATGTCTTAGTTGAATTCAGAAGGTTTGAAAACCCCGAAAATTGTCAAAAAATAGCGAATTTAAATTTTTCAATTTTTTAGCACTACTTATGAAATTTTATAAGTAGTCTATCACTTAGGGCAGGTCAATAGCGACCGAACCTTTTTTGAATCAAGTCAAACGGACTTGTAGAAGCAAAGTTACAAGCCTTTAATGTTTTGGTGGCTTTTTTGCCTGGAGACGAAGGCCCATCTCCATGGCTTAACCGCTAAGTCTGACGCCTTAGCTGATATCAGCAATGAATTTTCTAAGTCGGGTTATTACAGAAACTCGGATTGGAATGTCCGAGCTATTCATCGGAGTCAGAGAGGACGGACTTTCCGTTGACGATCTCTCGTATTCAATGACAAGTCTCTCTCGGTTCCCAGTTTTATAGTGTGTTTCCGCGAGACGTGGTACGGCGCGGCGCGGTCCGGACGGTGAACCCCCGGGCCGAGGGCCGGTGCGAGGTGGGCCTCAGGTCCGAATCCGGGAGACTTGCGAGTGGCCGGGGGCCACGAGGTCACGAACGGCGATGGGGGCGGGGGTGGGCTGGGGCCGGGGCGGCCTGGATCGGCGCCGTCGGGGTGGGATTGAAACGTAGCTCCCTCGGAGGGGCCCGGCCGTGGCCGGGTGGGCCGTTGCGAGGGGGCTCCCGTCCGGGGGTGGCCGCGTGCGTGGCGCAATGGCTGGACGTTCGGGCGTGGGGGACCGGGCGGGGCGAGGGCGGGGGGGGGTACGAGGGTGGTGTCGTGTTGGCGCGCAACTCGGGGGGCCCGAGCGAGAGACCGGGGCACGGACGAACGGCGGTCAGTCTTAGGATGGGACGGCGTTACGACGAGCGATGTTGGCGGTGACCGAAGGCGCACGGAGCGCGCGGTGGCACTAACAACTGATTAATTGGCCGCGAGTCGATGGCGGAGCGTGGCCAGGTGCGGAGGTCGGCAACGCGGGGACTGGTTCCGCGCGTGGACGGTGGGCGAGGACGGGGGGTACAGGCCGGGGACGTGCGATGGGGCCCCGTGGGTGGCCGGTGGCGAGGACGGAAGAGACTTCAGGGTGGCGAGGACGCTGGGAGAAAACGGCGGGGGAGGAGCGGCTCGGCAGCTGGTGGGCCCTGGGGGACAGGCGGAGGAACGGCTGGGCCCGAGGGGCCCGGGGGACGCGATGGATCGATCGGGCACGAGGGAGCGGTGGGTGCGCATATGGAATCGGCCGGTTAATCCTTGCGTGGCCGGGAGGCGAGGCCGCTTGGGGCGGGGCCGCCCACGGGACTGGCTGGGCCGGTGGAGGGCCCCGTGGCCGGATAGGCACCCGGTGGCGGGGTCCGGCGAGGGCAACGGCGAGGCGAATCCCGCGAATCAGCTGTTGACGTAATTACCCATCATCCAAAAAAACACTAAAAAACCGTCGTATCTCCGGTTGCTAGTGCTCCGATTGAGCTGGAAATACACCATTTCCATGCAGAATTTTACGCTGAATCCGAATCTGGCAGCCATTTCACCATCCGATGCTTCGTTTTGGCTCTACAGTAGGCAGCCATCGCAAAAATTCTAACTCTGTCGTTTTTTCGAAAAATGTTGAAAATTTTTTCTCTCCGATTGACTTGAAACTCACCATACAGATAGAGAATTTCACGCTGATTCCAAATCTGAAATCCGTTTTCCCATCCGATGCTTCGTTTTGAAGCTACAGCCCAAAACGTCCCAAATTCTAACTCTGTCGTTTTTCACCAATGTCCCAAAATCTTAAATGGCGTCTCACATCTAAACGAAGACAGATAGGAACAAGCCGATTCTTTCAGTGAATTTGTCTCACTCTTAGCTTTCAAACGAGCTATCGCACGACAAAATCCGTCCACTGGAAGCCAAAATCGAAGCAAGCTGTCCAGAGGGGGGGGGGGACGTCAGTGAAATTTCAGAATTTGATGAAAAATGTTTTGGTGACGGTCCCAGGTCGAAATTCCACACTTTGGAAAATTTTCAAATTTTTACCCATACAAAGTCACTCTGACACTTAGGATTTTTTCAGGTGAGCGAGCTCCGACCTAAAATCTTGTAACCGCTCTAACTTTTGAACGAAGACAGATAGGAACAAGCCGATTCTTTCACTGAATTTGTCTCACTCTTAGCTTTCAAACGAGCTATCGCACGACAAAATCCGTCCACTGGAAGCCAAAATCGAAGCAAGCTGTCCAGAGGGGGGGGGGACGTCAGCGAAAATTTTTTCTCTCCGATTTCGCTGGAAACATCCTTCCTAACCCAAAATTTCACGTAGATTCCGAATCTGGCCTCCGTTTTCCCATCCGATGCTTCGTTTGGGCGCTACACACCAAAACGTCCCAAATTCTAACTCTGTCGTTTTTTCGATAAATGTTGAAAATTTTTTCTCTCCGATTGACTTGAAACTCACCATACAGATAAAGAATTTCACGCTGATTCCAAATCTGAAATCCGTTTTCCAATCCGATGCTTCGTTTTGAAGCTAGAGCCCAAAACGTCCCAAATTCTAACTCTGTCGTTTTTCGCCAATGTCCCAAAATCTTAAATGGCGTCTCACATCTAAACGAAGACAGATAGGAACAAGCCGATTGTTTCACTGAATTTGTCTCACTCTTAGCTTTCAAACGAGCTATCGCACGACAAAATCCGTCCACTGGAAGCCAAAATCGAAGCAAGCTGTCCAGAGGGGGGGGGGGACGTCAGCCGAAAATTTTTTCTCTCCGATTTCGCTGGAAACATCCTTCCTAACCCAAAATTTCACGTAGATTCCGAATCTGGCCTCCGTTTTCCCATCCGATGCTTCGTTTGGGCGCTACACACCAAAACGTCCCAAATTCTAACTCTGTTAAAATTTTGAAGAAAAATTTTTTCTCGCCGATTGACTTGAAACTCACCCTACCGATGCAGAATTTCACGCTGAACACGAATCCGACCTCCGTTTTCTCATCCGACCACTCCTTCCACTCGAAACAACCCATTTTACAACCCAACATTCAGCAGATTGCACCAAAAACATCACACACTATAGCCTCAACACTAATCCTGGCGGTCGCCCAAGTCCACCACGACACTCTATCGTTCCAGAGGGGGGGGGGGGGAGTCAGCGAACATGTTGTCAACCAACCTGGCCGGCACACCACGACAGATCACAACCTCTGTCGTTCCAGAGGGGGGGGGGGACTCAGCGATGGCGGCCATCTTGCGCTATCTGGTGTTTGTCACTTCCTTACTACTGACGACAGTTAATAAGCCATGGAAAAGATCTTTAGAAACTGGTATTAGTATTCCTGATAAAAATGTTAACACTGACGAAAAAAGATTCTCTAGTAAAATAAATATTCTTAAACGCCAAGCACCTGATGCAAATGATATTATGTTACCTTATAACGGAGAAGATGTTCAAGACGAAATATTTCAATGAATAAAAAAAAGAATGTAATATCACATGTATGAAATGTTTAGTAATGGTATCAATCAGGGGAGGTCTAACGTTTACCAATTTCCATCAAGTCTCGAGGTGTACAGCATGTGAATACGATAGACATTTGATGTACTATGACTTAATTATGTCAAGGGAAAAATGACTATGTAATGGTGGAATTATATATGGATTGTTTATTTCTCCCAAAATGAAATACTGTATCACTGTAGAAGTGGCAAATGGAAGAATTGCAAAAGAAATACGTTTAAGGGATATACAAAATTAAAAGTAAAAAGTAGAAGATCTTTCATAGAATTGTTTCATGGCAAATCATTGACGACGACAAGTTAATAAGCCTTTGGAAAAGTTCTTTAGAACTCGGTGTTAGTATTCCTGTAAAAATGTTTTAACACTGAAGAAAAAAGATTCTTAGGTAAAAATAATATTCTTAAACGCCAAGCTCCTGATGCAAATGATATTATGTTGCCTTATAACGGGAAGATGTTCAAGACGAATTAGTTCAATGAATAAAAAAAGAATGTAATATCACATGTATGAAAGTTGTCTATATTATCTATTAGTGATGTCATATGCCGATCAAACCATCAATAATGAGAAGTATTCATCCCAAGATAAACCATTATTTCATTAGAGTGCAATTTATTTATGACCACTCTGAACGCAAAGCCAAAACAAGAAATCCGATAAAAAAGTTATAATTTAAAAAATGTAAAAATCAATAATTTGCGGATTAAGTTACAAACAGTTTACATAGGCTTAATACTTTTTGATTCATATACATGTTAAATAGCAAAAGGATAAGAGTGTGGTCCTAAAGAGGACCGATTTAGTCGTTCACATTTTCAAAACACGTACTCCCTCCACATATCAATCGAAAAAATATAGGGCTATGTGAAGTACCCTATAATAACGACCAAATATTGGCTGATCTCTCTCACAGTGGACTTTGTTTGATTGATAAATTTGGAG
Source organism: Prostheceraeus crozeri (assembly GCA_907163375.1). Lineage (NCBI taxonomy): Eukaryota > Metazoa > Platyhelminthes > Polycladida > Euryleptidae > Prostheceraeus > Prostheceraeus crozeri. The sequence goes on from CAJQUW010016146.1 coordinate 6,531, forward strand.
TACAGCGGGGTGTTAAACCAGTTGCCAAATCCGATGGATGTGAACAATTAGTGCGTTGATGAGCTGCTCTATATACGGGCATTGATGAATAAGCTGTCAAGTTCATTAGAATTCATGTTGGCGACTGCACATCGAGCGAAGGCTTAGTCAGAGAACAACTTGTTGCGATAACTACTAATCATCGTACCTTTTATCCGATATTTGATATGTGAGTAAATCCATAGTGTTATTGAGAATTTAATATTGTTTACATGTATTTGCTTCATTGTAAAAGCTTTTAAAAATATAGTATTATAGTAATCATATCTAAGTGTCCGTCTAAAACTTGTAATTGAAATGTGTTTTATCATACTTACCCGTCTAGATACTATACCATGGCAAATCATTGACAGACGACAGTTCATAAGCCATGGAAAAGATTCTTTAGAAACTGGTTATTCAGTATTGTCCTTTTGATAAAAATGTTAACACTTGACCGAAAAACAGATTTCTCGTAGGTTTAGAAATAAAGTATTCATTAATCTGCGCAAGCACCTGATGCAAAATGATTGATGTATGTTACCTTATAAGACGGAGAAGATGTTCAAGGACGAAAATATTTCAATGAATAAAAAAAAGAATGTAATATCACATGTATGAATTGTTTAGTAATGGTATCAATCAGGGGTAGGTTTCTAACGTTTACACAACTTTCCATCAAGTCTCGGAGGTGTAAGCAGGCATGTGAATACGATAGACATTTGATGTACTTATGATTAATTTATGTCAAGGGAAAAAAAAATGGCGACTATGTAATGGTGGAATTATATTATTGGGTATTGTTGATTTTCTCCACAATATATGAAATGTCTGTGATTCATCTCGTAGATGAAACTTGGAAGAATAGCCGAAAAGAAAACGTTTAAGGGTTTATACAAAAATCTAAAGTAAAACTTAGCAAGATTTTCTAGAATTATAACCATGGCAAATAATACATTGACGACTGCAAAAAACAGTTAAATAAGCCATGGAAAAGATACTTTAGAAACTGGTGTTAGTTATTCCAGGATAAAAATGTTAGACGACTGACGAATAAAAGATTCTCTTAGTAAAATAAATATTCTTAAACGCCCAAGCACCTGATGCAAAATGATATTATGTTGACCTTAATTATTCGGAGAAGATGTTCAAGCGACCGGAAAATAATTTCAATGAATAAAAAAAAGTAACTGTAATATCACATGCTATGAAAGTTGTCTTATATTTATCTTATTAGTGATGTCATATGCCGATCAATACCATCAATAATGAGAAGTATTCCATCCCAAGCGATAAACCTATGTATTTCATTAGAGGTTGCAATTTATTGTATGACCACTTCTGAAACGCTAAAGCCAAAACAAAGAAAATATCCGATAAACAAAGTTATACATTTAAAAATGTAAAATCAAAATTTTGCGGATTAGTTGCGAACAGTTTACATTAGGCGATAATATTTTTGAATCATAACATGTAAATAGCAAAACGGATAAGAGTGTGGTCCTAAAAGAGGACCGATTTAGAGTCGTTTCACTATATTTTCCTAAAACAACGAAAAACTCCTCCACAAACTCATCGAAAAACTATAAAAGGGGCTATGTGACGTACCCTATAATAACGACCAAAAAAAATATTGGCTGATCTCTCTCCAATCGGGACTTGTTTTTGATTGATAAAAATATGGAGTTAGCAGCGAGGGTGTAAACAGTTGCCAAATCGATGATGTGAAAATAGCGTTGATGACTGCTATACGGCACTGATGAAGTAAACTGTCAAGTTCATTGAATTCTGTGGACTGACATCGATGCGCGAAAGGCTAGTCAGAGGAACAATTGTTCGATTAGAACTCTATCATGTACTACGCATTATTGTAATCGTATATTGATTGTTGTTGATAAATCCATAGATGATTGAGAATTTAATACATGTTACATGTATTATGCTTCATATAAAAGCTTTTAAAATAGATTATAGTAATCTATCTAAGTGTCCCGTCTAAAACTGTAATTGAATGTGTTTATATACTTACCGTCTAGAAACTGATACCATGGCAAATCATTGACGACGACTAGTTAATAAGTCCGATGGAACAGATCTTTAGAAACTGGTATTACGTTATTCCTGATAAAAACATGTTAACACTGACGAAAAAAAGATTCTCTAGTAAAAGTGAAATAATTCTTAAACGAGCACAAGCACGCTGATGCAAATGATATATTATGTTACCTTATAACGGAGAAGGATGCTTTCAAGGACGACAATATTTTCAATGAACTAAAAAACAATGAATAGTAATATCACCATGTATGAAATGTTTAGTAATGGTATCAAATCATGGAGACAGGGGCAGGTCATAACAGGGAGCGAGTTACCAATTTACTCCATCAAGTCTCGAGGTGCTACAGCATGTGAATACGATAGACATTTATGCATGTCACTAAATGGACTTAATTATGTTTGTCCAAGGGAAAAATGACTATAGGGGGGGGGGGGGGGTAATCGGTGGAAATTATATATGGATTGTTTATTTCTCCCAACAATGAAATCAACTGTAAGTCACTGTAGATTGAACATAGGAAAGAATAGCCGAAAAGAAACAAGTTCATAAGGGTTATCATCAAAATCTAAAGTAAGCAAGTAGAAGATTTATCTAGAAATTATACCATGGACAAATCATTGACGACCGACAGTTAATAAGCCACTGGAAAAGATCTTTCTAGAAACTGGTTGTTAGTATTCCTGATAAAAAACGATGTGTGTATAAACCATCATGACGAAAAAAAGATTCTCTAGTAAAATTAATATTTCTTAAAAACGCCAAGCACCTGATGCAAATGATATTATGTTTGCCTTATAAACGGAGAAGAGTTCAAGACGAAATATTTCAATGAATAAAAAAAGGAATGTAATTCAACATGTATGAAAGTTGTCTTTATTATCTATTAGTGATGTCATATGCCGATCAAACCATCAATAATGAAGAGTATTTCATCCCAAGATAAACCATCTTTTCATTAGAGTTGCAATTTTTTTATGACCACTCTGAACGCAAAGCCAAAACAATGAAATCCGATTAAAAAAGTTATAATTTAAAAATGTAAAATTCAAAATTTGCGGTTTTGTTTAAAACAGTTTAATTAAGGTTAATAATTTTGCTATCATAACTGTAAATAGCAAACAGGAATAAGAGTGTAGGTCCTAAAGAGGACCGATTTAGTCAGTTCACATTTTTCAATAACAACGAACTCCTCCACAAACTCAATCGAAAAAATATAGGGCTATGTGAGTACCCTTTAATCACGAACCAATATTGGCTTGATCTCTCTCCATGGACTTGTTTGATTGATAAATATGGTAGTACAGCGGGGTTTGTGTAAACAGTTGCCAAATCTGATGATGTGAAAAATAGCGTTGATGACTGCTATACGGCATGATGAATACCTGTCAGTTCTTTGAATTCTGTTGGACTGACATCGAGCGAAGGTAGTCAGGACACAATTGTCGATAACTCTATCATGTACCTTTTTATCGATATTGATTGTGATAAATCCATAGTGATTGTGAATTTAATATTGCGTACATGTATTTGATTCATTTAAAAAGCTTTTAAAATAGGATTATAGAAATCTATCTTAGTGTCCGTCTTCTAAAACTGTAAATGAATGTGTTTATATACTTTACCGTCTTGAACTATACCATGGCAAATCATTGACGAACGACAGTTATAAGCCATGGGAATAAAAGATATTTAGAAACTGGTATTAGGTATTCCGGTTAAAAATGTTAAACTGACGTAAAAAAGATTCTTAGTTAAAATAAATATTCTTTAAACGCCAAGCCACCTGATGCAAATGTTATTATGTTACTTATATCGGAGAAGATGTTCAAGTCGAAATATTTCAATGAATAAAAAAAAGAATGTAATATCACATGTATTGAATATATGTTTAGTAATGGTATCTAATCAGGGGTGGTCTAACGTGTACCAATTCTCATCAAGTCTCGAGGTGTA
>CAJQUW010016148.1:0-7500 GCA_907163375.1 Prostheceraeus crozeri
CTCCTGATAAACAGTCCAGATGCATTGTCACGGTTGGCCTTCCCTTCTTCTTATCCTAACCTCAAGTTGAGGAGCGAGATCACTCATTCATTGACCGTCCTAAACCTCAAGTCCTTGAAATTGACTGACCAGGCGTGGCTCCTGATCCCTAAGTCCTTGAGCTTGACTGCCTAATCGTGGCTCCTGATCCCTAAGTCCTTGAGCTTGACTGCCTAATCGTAGTTCCTGATCTCTGAGTCCCCCAGATAAGCAAGATTTGTTAGAATATGCATTTTTATGAAGAAACAATATGCGCTCTATTAATTAAGATATCCATGAAACTGCAATAGTAAAACTCAATATTGAAATCTGTACAGACTCTAACTCAATAGTAAATGACCTTGTGAGAGATAATTGTGAATTCATTGAATGGATCTTGAAAATTTTCATTATGGTACTGACATCCTATTTCTATGTCAATGTAATTGATGACATGGCATAATGTAATTTTTCACATGACATACTTGTCATGATTAATGATCCAACAATAGATAAACGTGGCAGCTAAGTAATAATATTACATTGAAGAAGTCATATTTCTGCGAAACTCAGTATTAACATCAATACAGAAGCACAATATGGAACTGTCTGAAGCCCTATCAGAGGTACTGACTCTCATCGGCTTTCTCATATTTATTTTTTGCATTCAAAACTATGAAAAGGCCAAACTTCGCTCGGTGCACTAGATATCTATGAAGGTTGTCTAGTCGATCCTTGTGATAATATCTATGTGGATATTTTGTTTAATATGAGTGGCTCCTGATCCATAAGTCCTCGAACTTGCCTTCCTAATCATGGCTCCTGATCCCTAAGTCCTTGAGCTTGACTGCCTAATCGTGGTTCCTGATCCCTAAGTCCTCCTGATAAGCAGTCCAGATGCATTGTCACCATTGGCCTTCCCTTCTTCTTATCCTAACCTCAAGTTGAGGACCAAGATCGCTTATTCATCCACCGTCCTAAACCTCAAGTCCTTGAACTTGCCTTCCTAATCGTGGCTCCTGATCCCTAAGTCCTTGAGCTTGACTGCCTAATCGTGGCTCCTGATCCCTAAGTCCTTGAGCTTGACTGCCTAATCGTGGCTCCTGATCCCTAAGTCCTTGAGCTTGACTGCCTAATCGTGGCTCCTGATCCCTAAGTCCTTGAGCTTGACTGCCTAATCGTGGCTCCTGAACCCTAAGTCCTCCTGATAAACAGTCCAGATGCATTGTCACGGTTGGCCTTCCCTTCTTCTTATCCTAACCTCAAGTTGAGGAGCGAGATCACTCATTCATTGACCGTCCTAAACCTCAAGTCCTTGAAATTGACTGACCAGGCGTGGCTCCTGATCCCTAAGTCCTTGAGCTTGACTGCCTGATCGTGGCTCCTGATCCCTAAGTCCTTGAGCTTGACTGCCTAATCGTAGTTCCTGATCTCTGAGTCCCCCAGATAAGCAAGATTTGTTAGAATATGCATTTTATGAAGAAACAATATGCGCTCTATTAATTAAGATATCCATGAAACTGCAATAGTAAAACTCAATATTGAAATCTGTACAGACTCTAACTCAATAGTAAATGACCTTGTGAGAGATAATTGTGAATTCATTGAATGGATCTTGAAAATTTTCATTATGGTACTGACATCCTATTTCTATGTCAATGTAATTGATGACATGGCATAATGTAATTTTTCACATGACATACTTGTCATGATTAATGATCCAACAATAGATAAACGTGGCAGCTAAGTAATAATATTACATTGAAGAAGTCATATTTCTGCGAAACTCAGTATTAACATCAATACAGAAGCACAATATGGAACTGTCTGAAGCCCTATCAGAGGTACTGACTCTCATCGGCTTTCTCATATTTATTTTTTGCATTCAAAACTATGAAAAGGCCAAACTTCGCTCGGTGCACTAGATATCTATGAAGGTTGTCTAGTCGATCCTCGTGATAATATCTATGCGGATATTTTGTTTAATATGAGTGACCTTGAAAGAGGTCACTGCGATGTCATTTCATGAACTTTGAGAATTATTAATTTCAGCCTGAGATTCTATATCTATGTTAATTTCAACTATGACATGAGAAAGTAAGACTTCATCTATGGCAATGACACATTCACATATCAATGACGCAGTCACAATCTATATGGTAATCCAACTAAATCAGCATTGGTTGAACTTTATTGAAGAGGTCCTGCGAAACCCAGCATCAATATCTAAACTGTTGTTGAAAAAGTACAACAATGAGTTATTGCCACCCACCAGTTAACTATGAATAGAAATTTTCATGTGAAAATGCAATGTTCACTGCCAAAAACATTGTTTACCAGTCATTCCGATATCTATGATAATGTATCAACACTTGATTAAAGTGTTTGACACTTTCCCTTCAAGACCTCATGCAGTTTGTGGGCTCAAAAGGGGATAAATGCAGGGGTTTAGCCGTGAAAATCAGCAAAATTAGTCCAACTTTAATCGATTTCTACGGTAGTTTAATGGTCCATTTCAATGTGGATATCTATGTCAATAGCTAGTATTTGATATTGACCTTGACATTGTTGAAGTTGAAGAGCATCCTCCGCAAGGAACATGGGAAACTTTGATGTCAAAGATGGTGTTGTTTTAGGAACATTGACAAGGGTGTAGATATCTATGGGAGAAAGTGCATTTTAGGGTTATTCCGATTTCTAATATAACCAAAGTCAAGTCTGAGAGTCCCAATTTGAGCAACTTTTGAGTGCATGGCTATGGCACTAACAAACAAGTATAATGTTCGATATCTATGTAAATCTATTGGGGACGCCAAGCACTAACACAGAGTCAAAGTGTCTGGCCCACCCAGGTGCTACAGTGGCTGTGGCAGGGGGCCAAAGTCGTTGAATGTGAGATCACTGACCCAAAAATACATTAGACCAATGGTGGGCCCACGAAATTCGGGTTAATTTTGACTGTTTTCACTTGGCCCGCATGACCCCTTCCCAATGTTCAATAGGTCCGATATCTATGTGAACCCAAAGCTGAAGATCATATGTCTATGTGGAATCCAAGTTTTAGCAATGCGGATCAGTTGGGTTGGTGGGGGAGGCCATAGAAGTTGACCCATGTTTGACCCCAAGAATCCACAATGTGACTCAACCCGAATGCATGAGGGTTATGTGAACCCATCTTTGGGGGATCCATGGACCCGCTTGCGGGCAATGGATTGACTCAATTTTTTTGTGTCACAAAGTCAGAGACCCATATTTTATGAATCCATCCTAACCCTAATAGATTTCTATTGTGAAAGTGCCCGAAAAGGGGAACATGTTTGTGGGCCCAGAGATCGGGTTACCATTGGTCAAAAAATGACCATTTTGCATGGTCAATGTAGGACTAGTTTAGAGGGCCGATAGAGCCACTTGTGGATGGCCTATTGACTTGATATTTTACTTGCTTGAGCTGAGTGACCTATATTTTAGTATTCTAGTCTGTTGGAATACATTCCCATGGGGAAGGGGTCCTAAGTATGGCACCAAACTGTGGGCCCACGGAAATAGGGTTATTTTGAGGTATTTCAGTTTGGCCCCCCTGGGACATTTCATGAGTTAAAATTTATCGATATCTATGTCAATGGATATATATAGACCCCTTCTATGAGAATAATGAGGTCCGGTAACAAACTTTTATCAGATGTGGGCCTAAGAGTCCCTGAAAGTTGGAGCAATTTTTGTCCAATTTTTGACTTTTGAGATTTGGCCTCCTTTTGCATGGTCAAAGTAGGACTAGTTTAGAGGGCCGATAGAGCCACTTGTGGATGGCCTATAGACTTGATATCTCACTTCCTTCAGCTGAATGACCTATATTTTAGTATTCTAGTCTTTTGGAATATCTTCCCATGGGTAAGGGGTCCTAACTGTGGCACCAAACTGTGGGCCCACGAAAATAGGGTTATTTTAAGGTATTTCAGTTTGGCCCCCCTGGGACAATTCATGAGTTAAAATGCATCGATATCTATGTCAATGTATATATATAGACCCCTTCTATAAGAATAATGAGGTCCGGTAACAAACTTTTATCAGATGTGTGCCTAAGAGTCCCTGAAAGTTGGAGCAATTTTTGTCCAATTTTTGACTTTTGAGATTTGGCCTCCTTTTGCATGGTCAATGTAGGACTAGTTTAGAGGGCCGATAGAGCCACTTGTGGATAGCCTATAGACTTGATATATCAATTCCTTCAGCTGAGTGACCTATATTTTAGTATTCTAGTCTGTTGGAATATCTTCCCATGGGTAAGGGGTCCTAACTGTGGCACCAAACTGTGGGCCCACGAAAATAGGGTTATTTTAAGGTATTTCAGGTTGGCCCACCTGGGACAATTCATGAGTTAAAATTGATCAATATATATGTTAATGGATATATATAGACCCTTTATATGAGAATAATGAGGTCCGGTAACAAACTTTTATCAGACGTGGGCCTAAGAGTCCCTGAAAGTTGGAGCAATTTTTGTCCAATTTTTGTCCAATTTTTGACTTTTGAGATTTGGCCTCCTTTTGCATGGTCAAAGTAGGACTAGTTTAGAGGGCCGATATAGCTACTTGTGGATAGCCCATAGACTTGATATTTTACTTCCTTGAGCTGAGTGACCTATATTTTAGTATTCTAGTCTGTGGGAATATATTCCCATGGGTAAGGGGTCCTAAGTGTGGCACCAAACTGTGGGCCCAAGGAAATAGGGTTATGTTGAGGTATTTCAGTTTGGCCCCCCTGGGACATTTCATGAGTTAAGATTTATAGATATCTATGTCAATGGATATATATAGACCCCTTCTATGAGAATAATGACGTCCGGTAACAAACATTGATCAGACGTGGGCCTAAGAGTTCATGAAAGTTGGAGCAATTTTTGTCCAATTTTTGACTTTTGGGACTTGGCCTCCTTTTGCATGGTCAAAGTAGGACTAGTTAAGAGGGCCGATACAGCTACTTGTGGATGGCCTATAGACTTGATATTTCACTTGCTTGAGCTGAGAGACTCAATATATCAATAAAATAATAGGCGTGGCTCCTGATCCTTAAGTCCTTAAAGCTGACTGACCGGCCGTGACTCCTTATCCCTAAGTCCTTGAACTTGACTGACCATGTGTGGCTCCTTATCCCTAAGTCCTTGAACTTGACTGACCATGTGTGGCTCCTGATCCCTAAGTCCTTGAGCTTGACTGCCTAATCGTGGCTCCTGAACCCTAAGTCCTCCTGATAAGCAGTCCAGATGCATTGTCACCATTGGCATTCCCTTCTTCTTATCCTAACCTCAAGTTGAGGACCGAGATCACTCAATCATTGACCGTCCTAAACCTCAAGTCCTTGAAATTGACTGACCAGGCGTGGCTCCTGATCCCTAAGTCCTTGAGCTTGACTGCCTAATCGTGGCTCCTGATCCCTAAGTCCTTGAGCTTGACTGCCTAATCGTGGTTCCTGATCTCTGAGTCCCCCAGATAAGCAAGATTTGTTAGAATATGCATTTTTATGAAGAAACAATATGCGCTCTATTAATTAAGATATCCATGAAACTGCAATAGTAAAACTCAATATTGAAATCTGTACAGACTCTAACTCAATAGTAAATGACCTTTTGAGAGATAATTGTGAATTCATTGAATGGATCTTGAAAATTTTCATTATGGTACTGACATCCTATTTCTATGTCAATGTAATTGATGACATGGCATAATGTAATTTTTCACATGACATACTTGTCATGATTAATGATCCAACAATAGATAAACGTAGCAGCTAAGTAATAATATTACATTGAAGAAGTCATATTTCTGCGAAACTCAGTATTAACATCAATACAGAAGCACAATATGGAACTGTCTGAAGCCCTATCAGAGGTACTGACTCTCATCGGCTTTCTCATATTTATTTTTTGCATTCAAAACTATGAAAAGGCCAAACTTCGCTCGGTGCACTAGATATCTATGAAGATTGTCTAGTCGATCCTCGTGATAATATCTATGCGGATATTTTGTTTAATATGAGTGACCTTGAAAGAGGTCACTGCGATGTCATTTCATGAACTTTGAGAATTATTAATTTCAGCCTGAGATTCTATATCTATGTTAATTTCAACTATGACATGAGAAAGTAAGACTTCATCTATGGCAATGACACATTCACATATCAATGACGCAGTCACAATCTATATGGTAATCCAATTAAATCAGCATTGGTTGAACTTTATTGAAGAGGTCCTGCGAAACCCAGCAGCAATATCTAAACTGTTGTTGAAAAAGTACAACAATGAGTTATTGCCACCCACCAGTTAACTATGAATAGAAATTTTCATGTGAAAATGCAATGTTCACTGCCAAAAACATTGTTTACCAGTCATTCCGATATCTATGATAATGTATCAACACTTGATTAAAGTGTTTGACACTTTCCCTTCAAGACCTCATGCAGTTTGTGGGCTCAAAAGGGGATAAATGCAGGGGTTTAGCCGTGAAAATCAGCAAAATTAGTCCAACTTTAATCGATTTCTACGGTAGTTTAATGGTCCATTTCAATGTGGATATCTATGTCAATAGCTAGTATTTGATATTGACCTTGACATTGTTGAAGTTGAAGAGCATCCTCCGCAAGGAACATGGGAAACTTTGATGTCAAAGATGGTGTTGTTTTAGGAACATTGACAAGGGTGTAGATATCTATGGGGGAAAGTGCATTTTAGGGTTATTCCGATTTCTAATATAACCAAAGTCAAGTCTGAGAGTCCCAATTTGAGCAACTTTTGAGTGCATGGCTATGGCACTAACAAACAAGTATAATGTTCGATATCTATGTAAATCTATTGGGGACGCCAAGCACTAACACAGGGTCAAGGTGTCTGGCCCACCCAGGTGCTACAGTGGCTGTGGCAGGGGGCCAAAGTCGTTGAATGTGAGATCACTGACCCAAAAATACATTAGACCAATGGTGGGCCCACGAAATTCGGGTTAATTTTGACTGTTTTCACTTGGCCCGCATGACCCCTTCCCAATGTTCAATAGGTCCGATATCTATGTGAACCCAAAGCTGAAGATCATATGTCTATGTGGAATCCAAGTTTTAGCAATGCGGATCAGTTGGGTTGGTGGGGGAGGCCATAGAAGTTGACCCATGTTTGACCCCAAGTATCCACAATGTGACCCGAATGCATGAGGGTTATGTGAACCCATCTTTGGGGGATCCATGGACCCGCTTGCGGGCAATGGATTGACTCAATTTTTTTGTGTCACAAAGTCAGAGACCCATTTTTTATGAATCCATCCTAACCCTAATAGATTTCTATTGTGAAAGTGCCCGAAAAGGGGAACATGTTTGTGGGCCCACAGATCGGGTTAGCATTGGTCAAAAAATGACCCAAATTTGGGCAATTTTCAACTTTGAGCTCCCCTGGGAACCACAAATCATATTGATTCCGGATTTTTTTTTCACCAGCACCAACTTGGG
>CAJQUW010016148.1:12500-87213 GCA_907163375.1 Prostheceraeus crozeri
CACCAAAAAATTATCAGTGGGCTTCAGCGACGTACAATCGTTTATTATAAACTCGGTTGAATATTCTGCGGCACTAGATCGGCGTGATTTTCTGCCGGTTCAATTTTAGTCAATGTAAATCGGGCTCTAAAACATTAATGGAAAAAAGGCTCTATTTTTGCTGTAATATAAAAATTTGTTTGACATGCTCTTGTCATCATGGTTTTGATGTCTGTGGTAACTCTGACATCATTAAAAAGTTTGAGCAGTCTATGGGGCATGAATTTGTATTTCAAAATCTCTAATTATATTAATTGAAACGTACCTACATCTAATTGATGCCATATTCCTTCGATTATTTCACTTAATCAAAATTTTCACAATAAGCATTGATTCGGTAAGAATACTGCAGATACATATCGAGCATGATTAATACGATTTACACCCCGATTACTATTGTTGACTTACACGGTCGACCCAGTTGAATAAATATGAAATTCGTGCATTGTTTTGATTGGCAAGAAAAAGCGTGGCTTGCTCAATCCATTCGATGATCAAAGCAGTATAGGAGGAACACTGCTTGGCTTCTTGGCCTTCGCCCAATATGCACTGTTAAAAAAAGGTCCTCGTACAATTTTTTTTCTCTTTTTCTACAGCGATTTTTGTAGGTTCTAGCAATAGGTTGAGCTTTTTGGTACAATTGTAGCACATGCCCGAAATTTTCTCTCAATCACTCGAATTTTCAATATTATCAATTTAACAGATATTATTAGGTGTGACTGAAAATTATTGAGACTTTCATGAGAAAAGATGAAATAACATCTATGTTCTAAAATTCGGTGTGTTGTGGTACAGTAGCGGTCTAGCAATTATCTGACAAAAATTGGATTCTCTCCTATTGCACATCACGTGATTATCGCTGATTATCATGGATGTCATTCATGTTTAGCAAGTTGATTTAGTGTGTTTCGCTTTGCTATAGGTGTCTGATTGACTAATTCTGAATCTCCAAATGAAGATAAGCAATCTCGTCTCGTAAGAAAAAGAACTTTATGAATCAATGAAAAATACATTTGAATCATCAATCAATATGTATGTTGCTTCTTCATGCAATCACTTAATCAACTGCGATTAATTTCTTAGGCTGCACTGCAAACCAATTTTAATTTGGTATATCCTCCAAGCTGACAGCACAAAGGTTAATAGCTAAATGATCACTTCATCACTTCGTGATGGGCATACATCTACTTGCATCGGGTCGTGTAATGTTTAATATGTACCATAGCCTGAAAAATAGGACCTGTCGCATACACATGCACACTCGTTGTCTTCTTATACACTTCCTATAAATTATTTGGGCATACATAGCAAACAGTTATAAATGTGTTTCCGCTTCTCGAAATTCATATAATCCATTTTTTATGGCACCAGCAAATATTAGATTTAAATCATTCAAGGTTCAAACTGACATTCTGAATTCTTTCTTCTTGCGAAAAAATGATGCCCCACACTTCCTTCCTCGTATCAACTATGGGAGCTAGGCGAGAATTAGATTTTTCAGGGGCTCATCCCTTGTCCCATAGCTACCAATTCTACATTCCATAATTACACAGTTTGCTGTCAACGAGAGACCGTAGATATTGAGTCTGAATAGAGTTAAATTAAGGCTATAAGCATAGTATGCCTTCAAAAAGTATAGAAATGTAAAAATCTTGTACAAAGACATCTCAATATGCAGCAAGCAGGTATAGGAAAAGGGAAGTGAAAAATCAACATATAAAATAATGCGACAAAGGATGGACTGCATTTTGACAATATGGAAAAATTCACTTGACTGGATGCAAGAGACATAGTAACACAAAGCATAGCATTACTTCATTAGGAAAAATGCAATGCAATGAGAATAGAATAGAAAATAGATTTATTCCCATTTCATCAATCACAACATGAATATATACAGGTGGGTGTCAAGTTTACATTTACACCAATTTACACTTGAAAAGAAAGGGAAAAGGACCAGAGGACCCATCATAAGGGTATAAACCTGGCCCTATACTTGTGTACTATAATGTATACTATAATTGTGAGTATATACATGCAGGTGTATCAGGGAAAATTAATAATATGAACCCATAAGAATGAACTGACGTTTTCAATGCAAATCTCTACAGTTTTCCAGTTCAATCAATTGGTACTAATTCTCAGCTTCCATTCATGTTATTGATTAGCAGTGGTGGAAGAAGTAAACGAAAATTATTAAGGATAATAAATACCCGCTATAATAATACTAGTAAACTATTCCTTCTCAGCCTGATAAATCATCTGTGGATCGAGTGACTATTGTGTTGGTCAAATAATCTTGAAGCCAATGGAAAAATTATCGCTTCCTTATGATCACATAAACCTGAGTTTTCAACCAATGAACAAGACAACCGTCAATTTGATAAGGAGCGAAAACGTTGTAGCGAAGACCATTTCTGCAAGAAGGGCTTCAAAATTGTTTGTGACAACTTATCAAGAGAATGAGATAATGAGAATGTCAGATATTGGAAAAAACATCAGCGATCGCGGTGGGGCGCATAAAGGAGTGGAGGAAGCAATGAAGAGAAACAAGTTGAACATGTGTCATTTGCAGTCGAACATGGGTTTTAGGTGATAAGATGAGTGATTTTATCAATGGTAAGTTAACTTACCATCCCACACTGAGGAGAATGTTGATCATGGTAAGATAACTTACCATCCGCACCTGAGGGAATGAGACGAAATTTGCCTCAGCAGCGAAAGGGTTAAAAGTGCCAATTTTTTGAGAAAATCTCAATTTCAAATGGTTGCCCTGAATTCAAATTCTGCGATATTATAATATATTTTGCCGGGGCAACATCATACAACGGCGGGCTTACTTCTGATAAAGTTTTATGATGCTCCGATACTTTGTTGCTTAGATATCTATGGTGATAGAGGAAAAAATCTTCTTAAAATTGAGCATTTTCATGTTTGAACAGTTATGTATCACTTGAACGTGTTAGCCAATCAACATTTTGACCTTCAAAACTTTTTATGAAGTAAGGATATTATTTTAGCAGAGTTTCTTGGAATCTGAACTGGTTTCGCCGAATGAGGACTTCTTCAAAATCATATATTTGTCAAAAAAATGCATTAGGATTAACTTTGACTGCCTGGCATTTCTACAAACGATTTATCTGGAGGTCCACAATTCATAGAGTGAGACTACAGGTCATTGTGGACTACTCAAATTTTTTTCATAGTTATCGATCGTGGCGTTTATTCTTTAGAATATTTTAAAAATTATATGTAGCATATTTTTCGTTATATTTCCTAAAAGTTGTATGTCGGAATTTCTTCTCAACAGATTTGGTTGAAATTTTGCCTGAAAGTGCTCCTGGGGTTCAGTCTTTTTATGAGCACTGCTAATCGGTGATTTGACATAGATATCGATTTTTTGTGAATATTAATTAATATCTAGTATTTTAAAGCAATGGAAAGGTTGTTGATGTCTCTTTAGAATTTTTCATAGGTTAGAGAGACATTTATAAAGTTGAAGGTGATATGTCAGGTTGGAAAGGTATCAGATAAAACGCGTTTCGACTAACTGAAGACGTCAATATCATGAAAATGTTAATTCTACCATGGAATACTACAATAAATTATTGAATATTGACATGAAGAGGGCTATGAATGTGCGGCTTCATTTAATTGTCATAAATGATATTCTTTGAAAAATCATAGATATCGGATGAATCAGTTATTAGTGCTGTAAATGCTAATAAACTAGGAATATGATCACTGAGAATTGACAGATGATCCCAGCGATAAAAATAGTGAACAAGTGAATTACTAGTTATCATTTAAAATTTTGTAACTCGGCAGTTATGTAGAAACGCGTTTCGACATAATGAAGATGTCAAATAATTCAGAAATATCATTTTGTCATATGGAAGTACAATAATTTCCTTTTCTACCTTGCGGCATTGGATGTTTAGCGCAGATGAGCAATATGTTGATATGATTCAATTTTACAGATATCATAGATATAGGATTTGTCAAATATCGTCACTGCAAATGGACATTTCAACTTTGAGAGTTGAGAAAGCATTCTAACCATTTATGTGGTGATGATTCAGTAGTACTTATGAAGATATTAAGGATTCATTTTCACATTTATCTAAATTCACAATTCTGTAGAAACGCGTTTCGGTTGACTTTGACATGATAAAACTTTGTAGATAATATTTCATGAATTACAATATACACTTTATGCTTACATGTTTATGCGATGTCTCACGACGAATGATTGTACATGACAAGTCGATGTAGTAAGTCTAAAGGTGAACCGGTGTTCCCATAGCTAGCTGAGAAATACAGAAAAATGGCATTTTTTCATATCTATGTAGCGCAGAATTGACAGACGATGACCCGCAGTATGCGATGTCCCACGAAGGATGAACATTGAAGATTGGAATTGGAAGTTATACCTGCTCAAGGTTGATCTCATAGATAGTCGAAAAATACAGCAAATTGACATTTTTTCATATCTATGCCAACTAGAAATGCCCAAAAATAGCACAAGTTCATTGTTTCACTGATCGATGTTGGTATTGAAAGAGGAAACACCAGCTTCAGTAGACGACGCGATGAGAATGAAATTCATGTGTAATTCGAAATTGATTCACTTTAAATTTCAAATCAAATTCATAGACATTTAAATGTTAAGATATTCAATGTTTAATTTAAAGCGTTGCTAAGAGATATCATTGATCTGGATACATTGCTATCAAAAGCTTCACCTAGAAATTTTCCGCAACCTGTCTGTTATCCATGGATCCAATAGGTTGACTTTGTCACCTTTCATCGATTCTTGAAGGAGGTTACATTCACCAGTTTTTGAAACATGAGGCTATATTTTTTCAACTGATGCAAAAACTAGTCAAGGTCACCAGTTGAACTTATATGCTCATGCGATGTATGACGACGAAAGATGGCAGATGTCAAGTCGATTTAATAAACTCAGTGCTGAAATGATTTTTCCATAGCTAGCTGATAAATGCAATATAGACATATTTTGATACCTATGTAGGGTAGAGTTTTGAGGGTATAATCCATGATGTGCGGTGCCCCACAAAGTGTAATTTAAAATGCTCCTAAAAGGTATGATTGATTATGTTACACTGCAATTTATTACTTGACCTTGAGATTTTCAGAAGCTTCTCCCTCATTCAGGGATCGGAGGGTGGACTTTATAAACTTTGATCGAACAGTTGATCAATTGAATTAAAAATCGAAGTCATAGACATTTATCATTGAAGGAAAATTACGACTTTCGGCAATCCATTGGTGCACATGGCTACGAAGCAATATGAAATAATGACGTTTTAGTAGATTAACACCCACTGTGATATTCCTCATTTGAATATAGAATTCAAAACTATGTATATTGACCAATGCACGTATTTTATTAAACAAATTATTATAAGTATTATGATAATTTAACTGTGAATGATGGTCATACATGAAAGTCTTTGACATCGAGTTACGAATTGTGTCTTCTTATTCTGCAAACAATGACACTGACTTACCAATCATGCTTCCTCATCCTCAAGTCATTGACCTATAATGAGCCACGAAATAGAATTACGGAATGACTGTCTTCTTCATTATATTCAATTCTTTACAAGCTTCCAAATGATATATCACAACACATGATTTTGTGAATACATTTCATGAGTTAAATTTTATCGATATCTATGTCAATGGATATATATAGACCCCTTCTATGAGAATAATGAGCTGCCGTTACAAACTTTCATCAGACATGGGCCTAAGAGTCCCTAAAAGTTGGAGCAATTTTTGTCCAATTTTTGACTTTTGGGATTTGGCCTCCTTTTGCATGGTCAAAGTTGGACTAGTTTAGAGGGCCGATAGAGCGACTCATGGGAGGCCTATAGACTTGATATTTTACTTGGTTGAGCTGAGTGACCTATATTTTAGTATTCTAGTCTGTTGGAATATATTCCCATGGGAAGGGGTCCCAAGTGTGGCACCGAACTGTGGGCCCACGAAAATAAGGTTATTTTGAGGTATTTCAGTTTGGCCCCCTGGGACATTTCATGAGTTAAAATTTATCGATATCTATGTCAATGGATATATATAGACCCCTTCTATGAGAATAATGAGGTCCCGTAACAAACTTTTATGAGACATGGGTCTAAGAGTCCCTGAAAGTTGGAGCAATTTTTGTCCAATTTTTGACTTTTGGGATTTGGCCTCCTTTTGCATGGTCAAAGATGGACTAGATTAGAGGGACGATAGAGCCACTTGTGTATGGCCTACAGACTTGATATTTTACTTGGTTGAGCTGAGAGACCTATATTTTAGTATTCTAGTCTGTTGGAATATATATTCCGATGGGGAGGGGGTCCCAAGTGTGGCACCAAACTGTGGGCCAACGAAAATAGGGTTATTTTGAGGTATTTCAGTTTGGCCCTGGGACATTTCATGAGTTAAAATTTATCGATATCTATGTCAATGGATATATATAGACCCCTTCTATGAGAATAATGAGGTCCCGTAACAAACTTTTATGAGACATGGGTCTAAGAGTCCCTGAAAGTTGGAGCAATTTTTGTCCAATTTTTGACTTTTGGGATTTGGCCTCCTTTTGCTTGGTCAAAGATGGACTAGGTTAGAAGGACGATAGAGCGACTCATGGGAGGCCTATAGACTTGATATTTTACTTGGTTAAGCTGAGAGACCTATATTTTAGTATTCTAATCTGTTGGAATATATTCCTATGGGAAGGGGTCCCAAGTGTGGCACCGAACTGTGGGCCCACGAAAATAGGGTTATTTTGAGGTATTTCAGTTTGGCCCCCCTGGGACATTTCATGAGTTAAAATTTATCGATATCTATGTCAATGGATATATATAGACCCCTTCTATGAGAATAATGAGGTCCCGTAACAAACTTTTATCAGACATGGGTCTAAGAGTCCCTGAAAGTTGGAGCAATTTTTGTCCAATTTTTGACTTTTGGGATTTGGCCTCCTTTTGCATGGTCAAAGTTGGACTAGTTTAGAGGGCCGATAGGGCCACTTGTGTATGGCCTACAGACTTGATACTTTACTTGGTTGAGATGAGTGACCTATATTTTAGTATTCTAGTCTGTTGGAATATATATTCCGATGGGGAGGGGGTCCCAAGTGTGGCACCAAACTGTGGGCCCACGAAAATAGGGTTATTTTGAGGTATTTCAGTTTGCCCCCCCTGGGACATTTCATGAGTGAAAATTTATCGATATCTATGTCAATGGATATATATAGACCCCTTCTATGAGAATAATGAGGTCACGTAACAAACTTTTATGAGACATGGGTCTAAGAGTCCCTGAAAGTTGGAGCAATTTTTGTCCAATTTTTGACTTTTGGGATTTGGCCTCCTTTTGCATGGTCAAAGTTGGACTAGTTTAGAGGGCCGATAGAGTCACTTGTGGGTGACCTATAGACTTGATATTTTACTTGTTTGAGCTGAGTGACCTATATTTTAGTATTCTAGTCTGTTGGAATATATTCCCATGGAATCGGACCAAGTCTTCCTACCTTAAAAAATCGAAAACCACGCGCCGCCAAAAGAGTCACGTATACCCTAACCCTAACCCTAGCCACAATATTGCATCTCGCTGATCATGCTGCTAAGCGTATTGAGATTGTAGAGCCAGCCAAATGTTTTGTAGTTTCCGAAAAAAGAATTTTTTACCTCATCGTCCGACAGAATAATCGTATCGTCATCAGAAAGCCATAGGACAAGGACAGTATTGTTGCCGACAGTGCACTATCACATTGACATGGTTTATCTGAGTTTCCTGTTGTAAAAGACGTGGCGCAAGACGCTGACGACCATCATTTCAGAGTCGAACTTACTTTGTATTTGGCCAAAATGGAAGTTTCAAGATGTGCTGTTGTCTGATAATTGCAGTACCAATTGCATGGTCCAAAAGGAAAATTGTCGATGCTCAATAGCTGGACTCGTTTTTCCGTTGATGTATCTGATCATGGTCGTATCTTTCTGACTGTGAAGCCGCTTCGCTGTGTGGAGAAACACTAGAAATCTCGAGTGAGTTGAATCACATATTTCATGAAAAAAGCACGAACATTGCCTTTGTGGATAATGGCTGCATTTTGATCAAGATTTGTGACTGAAGTGAAAAGTTCAGACCATTTATGAACGGGCTTGAAGACCAACGGGCAATGGCATTGTCGCGGATTGTCACCGCATTATTAAGAGAAAAGCAGCACGTTCGAATGCGGACCCTTTATACATAATTCAACTCAACCCCTAAAGATGTGGGCACGGCCCGTTGCCCGCGAAACAGCTGGTGACCTACCAATGGAGAACTTTAAGTATTAAGCGTAATGTACAGAAACAGATTAAGTTAATTATTCATTGTTTGCCGTGTATTCGTCGAATCTTATGGCAAGCGCTGCATATTATCTTGGCCTGTGGAAATGGTGACCGATGTAAGCTCATCGATAAATACATCGTCAATGGTGTTCTCGGCATGGAGTCAAAATTCGAATCATTCCATTTAATGGAGAAAAGAAGCAGAGGATGAAGCTAAGGAAGCTACAGCAGGTGCGGGTCATCCTCAGAGATAATTAACCAGTACGGTAATAAGATCTATAATGCTTGACTAAATTCTGCGGATTATGTGGCTCAGTAATACGCTTGCTTAATGTATTTTACAGTTCTGAATTATTTGAAGTTCAAAATGAAATGTAGCTCACATTGCAACGAATTACGGCATCAATGAAATTTCTCTTGTGGACATCTGTTGGTTACTACACTCAAACCGTCGCATTTTAGGGTGCTAGTGTTCCATTAGTTTCATTTATTTTTAGTATAAGCCTATAAGTCGATAGTTTCTAATGACTGTATAGCACCTGATGGTGGTCAATATAGCCTTTAGTAAACTGTCGACCATCTTAGTCAATTGAACATAAAAGATTGCACGTGCAAATAATTACTTCTTCGTACCAATTAAAATGATTGAATCAGTGATGAATGAATGGCAGTTTGGATTTCAGAGATAAGTAGATGATGCCATCCACCAATGAATTGCAGTCATCCACATGGGCATGTACAATATTGCAACAAAATTTTTCTATCAAAAAGGAGATCCAGTGATGAGAGCAGTGCCATTGAAACAAGCACTGTGGTTTGTATGCAAATATACAATATAAATGAGTCAACTATGAATTTTGGCCAACGATTCTTTTTAGTTCTGATTTTCATTCACACTTCATCTAACGAAGTCGCAAATTTTTCCTTTGATACGAATGGAATTTGCTGTCACAATCATCCCAAAAATGTACATCTCTGTTTTCGGAATTTGACCGTATATGCGGCGAAAATCTGAAGAGATTGAATGAACCAAAATCGCTTTGTCATTCACTCGAGACACGCAACTAATACAATCGATTCTGTGTCAGCAAATGAGCCAGCATGAATCACTCAAATGTTTGGACGTTCCTCAAAAGCGAATGTGACTGCTACATCGAACCACCGTCTAAGTTAAAGGACGGCGTCGCTATCAGTAAGATGTTGCAGAGGAAGTGAACTTTCCGCTTTGAACATGGCAATTTAATGCCGAGTCCACACAAGTTTGAGATCAAGAGAATGCGTGGCGAAGATCAGTAGGACGCTGGTACCACCCGATTAACCAAATTCAATGGCACTCTATGGTATTCTATGACACGCAATGGGAGTTCCATAGCACACCTTAACGTTCAATCGAACTCTATTGGATCCAATTGCACTGGAAGTGGGAAAATATGAGTGCCATAGAAGCTATCCAAAAGAAGCAAACGCGCAGAGACAGTTTTGACTCCATAATCTGACTTTGTCCAATGATATTGCAACATTTGCATGTTCAGTATAATTTCAGATGCCTTTGGCATGTGCAACAGTCATTGTTAATCACATCCTTTCTTTGGTCGTGTCTCAGTGTCTCGTATTTTTATGAAAGTCCGTCGTTTGCTGAATCAATCATCTTAAAAATCATTCAACTGAAAATATATCTTTCTATTCTATTCTATTCTATTATCCGGTTTGTCTCAACCATCACACCAATGGAGTAAGTCCAATTGAAACGAATTTATTATTTGTATAGTCCATCAGTCAAATCATCAAGTCCTCATTGTTAAAGCAATTCATTCGCGCACTGTTTTATTGAATTATGCAATTATTTAGATTTTTTGAGGTAGGAATTAGAACTACTGTATTTTAAGATTCATATAGACAGTCTTATCTATTCCTCGTTCTATTGTCGCATGTGTAAAGTAGACAGTTCAACAATACGTTCAAGTGCTATGCGATGTGTGCGATCACAGCACAATCATTATTGTAAATTTGAATATTTTAATTAGATTTGATTATTCAGGATATTAATTAAAGAACTGTAGACCTTTCTAAGACCTTTCTAGACCTTTCTGCATACATTTATGCTATAAGTCTTGAAGATACGCTGTAATCACTTAAATGATGCAGCAGTTAGCTACACCGAAACTATAACAGAATTTTTCTTATTTTAGATTCCGGGTATATCTTTTGATTCCGCTTGTTTCATAGCTTTCTTACTGGCCCAAGCATATCATCGTAAGTTATCTAGGGGTCTAGCAGTTAGTTCAAACAGTTGTGCAAATATCATCCAATGCTATACGCAAAGTTTTTAAATAAACAATTTTGATTATGTTTTTAAATTTCAGTTAGGGTTAATCGGGTTCCTTCAACGAGTCTGCTGCGTCTTCTGAGAAATCCACGTTTTGATCTTCGAATCGGTGTTTTAAGCCATGAAGTAAGTTATCAAGTCCCCGGTGTTCTAACAATTTATACACTTCTATCTGAAAGAATTATAGTCCAATTATTTTTGGTCTTTTGGCTATCATTTAGAAAATCGTTATTTAATTTCACTTTCAAAACCCTTGATATGTATTCTATCAGGTTGACTCCACTGTCAATTCTAAAGATTCTAAAGATTCTAAGATTTCCAAATAGAAAGTTTGTGAAATTTCGACGGGCATTCATAAAATATCACTTTAAACATACTGATGCTGGCAAATTGTCTAAGTTACTGCACCTGCAATAATTAATATGATAATATAAAATTTAATATTTAAAAAAATATAAATTTAATATAAATACTGCTTTTTGCAAACACAATGTAAATGGAATAAGAAAACGTTGTTTTCAATATTAAAAATCAAATAGGACTATTTAATTATTCTATTTACATTGTGTGTGCAAAAAGAAGTTATTATTTATTATTGCAGGCGCACTTGCTTAGGCGACTTGCCAGCAGTGTGTTTAAAGTGATATTTAATGAATCGAAACTTCACTAACTTGCTAATTGCAAATCCCAAATTTACCCAGGCATGGCTGCAACCTTAAATAGGGAGTTGTGTCGATCTTGAGAGATGTGAACTAGGCTTGCTGATGATTCCTGATTTTGGATGAAATAGCATCTATTCAGATCTGTTTAAATTATTTTCAACTGAGGATGCAACTCAATATTTAATTATTCTACCTCCCAACTTCAGGTAGATTATTATTGTTGTCATTATTCCAGTTCAGTCATAACATTTTGCGATAACAGTCATATTTCTCTGCTGCAACATTAACAGTATTTTAACATAAGCTGTTCGCAATTCGTACATGTATTCATCTCAGATCGACTAATTTCAGCAATCTTTTTTTAATAGCATGATTAAAGATCAGACATGTCTTTCTTTCATATAAAAGTAACAAATTTTTTCATAAGCACCGGTGATAGAGTTGTCAATGCGGGTGCGTATCAGCAAATCCAATATGCTAAATCAATGTATTTTTCTGAGAATTTACTTTTAATGAGTATTGGAAATAGTAAAGGAATTATTCAAAGGTGTGTTTATATTTCGATTCACTCTTAAGAGCTAATTTCATTTCATAAAGATCAATCATTTCAAGAGCTAGATGCAAAAGATATGGTGAGTAGTGTCTAAGGCTTTGCCTTTCGACTCAGGCATTGACTGCAGGCTTTAGATTTCAAATCAAGATATTAATCTTTTGTTATATTTAGTTTGGCTCGTTTTTGCCACACTAATGTTTTTAGATCAAATTTGTTGCTTGACATGTTTGGTGCTTGTAGATGATAGCTAATTGAGAAGAGTTTCAATTTCTTTGTTCTGATGTGAACGAGGCCGCTTTATACTCCCAATCCAAGTTTTGAAAAAAATCACATTTTTCTTCATAGAAATGAAGAAAAAAAATCGAAGAGGAAATGATATTTGCAAGCATGGAAATTATGTGCTAAAGATCAGTTCTGTGTACCTACTTGTTAAAAACATTACGATTAAGCAATGATTCACATCTATATCAATCACATATCGATATGAATAACTCCACGTTTAAAAAAATGTTCTTCATCGAAATATTGACCTCTGTAAAAAATATTATCAAAAATGAAGTCAAATGGATCCATTTTAGTTCGAAAATTAAAACCTGTAGTCAATTGTCAGATCAATTCTGAAGGGCTTGAACTAATTTTATACGAGTATGTGTTACGCAATATTTTGACTGGGAGTTGGGGAGAGTTGCGAAGTCAGCAGCACATGGCTTGAAGTCTCCCAGGACTTTGGGACCCAAAATTGTTTAAATTCATTTAGTTGCTTTCAGACATAATTTTGAAAGGATTTCATATTTTCATGCACTTTTCTGGATGGTTCAGATTTTTCGGATTTTCATATTTAACATCCTGCTCCAGCAGTCTGATGAAAGATATCTTTACACATGAATATCACTAATAAGATCAGGACTAGGATTCAGTTCTGTGATCCTGCAATTATTAAATTAATACTTTTCATCTATTAATACATTTCAAGACGGCTGCTTTAAATGAAGGAGTGTAAGTTCCGACATTTAGTTGTTCTGATAGGAAATAGATCACTATCAAGCAGCGTTTTACGTGTGCAGTGGTGGTCAGAAGGGGGGGATGCCGGGATGCATTGTGATATAAAATATGAACATTCAATTTATCAATTTAACATCAGCAAATTCTACATTTTAGCTTCCAAGCAATAATTTGGCAATGTATCTGCACTGAAATAGTACAAAAGTCGGACGGTGAAACGAACTCTATCTCGTTACATCATTTCCGCTTATATCACTGATTTAGAGCTTACCAACTTAGAGACATGTAAAACCCACAGAACAAGGAGGAGGTAGAATGAGTGTTTTCCAAAATGTGTGAAGCTCTCGCTTAACGGTAATAATGTCGCATCCCAGCGAGTGGGAAAATGATCGATAGCGCACTTCAGTCGTTTATCGTCTCTCAGTCTCTCACTCGCTTGCATGCACTAAGGAGAGACAAAGATGAATGAATGAATGACAAGCACTTTTAAAGTCCGTAGCTTCATAGAGCAATTATGAGCAATTTATGAAATTTGCCATGCCTAAGTCAGTCGGTCCATATTGCTCTGCATACGGATGCTCAAATGCACGAGGGAAAAACGAGGAATTATCATTTCACACATTTGCAAAAGATCCTGAAATTCGCAAGAAATGGGTAACCGCCGTTCATCGAAAAAATTTCCAACCGTCGAACTACTCCGTATTGTGCAGTGAACATTTTACCCAAGACTCATTCGTCGAGCATGTGTCTGGAAGGCCAACCTCAGAGACATCGCGAAAAAAACTTTATCCGAATGCTGTGCCGTCTATCTTCTTCGCTATGCCAGAACATTTGCAAGTGACAATTGCAAGTGCAATTGTCGAAATTCTCTGTACGCAGTTCATCGTGCGGACAATTCTTTGCCGTCAAAACTTATAAATCAAAAAAATTGTCTCAATAAATCCGGTTTAGTGAGGCCAAGTAAGGTTTTCTTTGAAATACTCCTCTGCACTGAAAAACTGATAAGAACATTATTGAAAAAAGGAATTAAGCAGCCTAACGCACCGCGAATTATAACCAAAGTCGTCGAAATGAAATCACATACATTAACTCATGAGTGTGACTTTGTTGGAATTGAACATCACCAACTTCATTTGATTCGACTTATCACTTCAAGCTACATCTACATACGGTATAAGAAACTGGCGAAAGATATATCACAGGAGAAAATTGGTCGACGGCAGCGCCTCCATCGCACGGTGATATTCGAGAACTTGTAGTGTTTTTGGTAAGTTAACTTAATTTCATATTACAAGTGAAAAAATAAATCATTCCACTGCTGTTGCTTAGTACAATACATGTTATGAAAATGTGCGTTGACTTTAAAATTTGACAACGAGATATTTGGAACATTACATTGAAACATTGTTTGCATTTATTCATAAATCATTTCTATTGTATGAAATCAGATTCCTGTCGCTAAATTATCAACATGAACTAAATTTTCCCCTTGAAAATATGGGGATCTCAATTACTTTTAAATCAGAAAATCTTTCCGTCCTAAAAAGCATTTACGACAAGCGACAAGGCTTAAAAATATTTAAAACATCTTTTATTCATAAATGCAAAGAAAACCTTGGCAATTTTGTAAAATAGCTTTTGGACTTGCCGCTTGAATTAATGGAAAATATATTTTTTGAAATTATCTCGTCAGATTTCGGTTGTTGTTCGTTACCAGAATGCATTGACTACTTTGAATGAAATCATTGCACCATACCGTTTTGCAATCATGATTTTTGACTGAAGATTGATCAATCTACTTTTCAACTTGCAAGACAGCTGAATATTTCTATTCCGTCGATGTGGTTCAGATACATTGATGATGTTCTCGCATTTTGGAAGTTTTCTGAAGATGAATTCGATGTTTTCCTGCGCTTCCTGAATTCACGTGAGAGCAGCATTAATTCTACGTGTGAGAAAGAGAAGGATGGTATATTGCCTTTCCTGGATTTGCTCATTCATCGATTGGGCGAAGATTTTCAGTTTTCCATGTATCGCAAGTCCACTCACACTGATTCATACCTTAATAGGCATTCCTGTCATCCAAAGAACGCTTTTAAATCCACTGTTCGTTCTTTACATGTAAGAGCTGATCGTCTGTGTTCAAGACCATCCTTGGCGGAGGAGAGACAACATCTGCGTCGTGTTTTCATGGAGAATGGCTACAGTGAACAAGACATCTGCTTCTGGTCTGGTGTTAACACTGCTATTCAACGTGAATATGAACCTCCGAAAGCAACCATTCCTTACTATCCAGGAATTGGAGAGAAAATAAGGTCTGTACTATCTGATTCCAACATAAGCATTGCTCTGAGGCCTTCAAATACTCTCCAGTCGATGCTCGTAAGAAAGCGGCCCTCTCCTGCCATTCAGTTGGGATCAGTGTACCATATCCCTTGCTCAGAAGACTCCTGCTCTTTCTCTTACGTCGGTGAGACATCCAGGCCCCTTAAGGAGCGCAAAAAGGAGCACCTAAGAGCAGTAAAGGACATGGACGTTTACAGGTCGGAGATCGCGAAGCATGTAACTGAGACTGGTCACATGATGTCTTTTGACGACATGCGTAGGGTTGATGGGGCGAAACAATGGTGGCAACGAATCACCAAAGAAGCCATCTGGACAAAGAAGCTGGGCTCGGGCAACAAGACTAAGGTTGACTTAGGATCTTCTTACAATGCAGTATTATAATTCTTTATCGCATGTAACTTTTTTTTTCTTTATGTGATTTTGGCTTTGTTGATATGTTACTCTTAACTTAAAACAGTATTATATAATCATTGACCCATTTCGTAAAGAGACTGTTGTCATAGATCTTATGAACACTTTTCATTGCTTCATGTGAATATCGCAATAAATCATTAAGCGCATGACTATGATGTCCGACGGACCTCGAAAGCGCTCGCGCCAAAGAGTATTTTGAGTTTTGCTACCACCAGCAAAGGGGACCTTCCGGATGTATAATTCAGCCTGTCCCTCACTCTTCAGTGAAATCAACGACACTTATGGAAGAAGATGTCTGCTTATCTTTCGTTCGCTTTTGCGAGAAAAGAAGCAATTGATTGGTGTGATGGCAAAAATACGGTTTCTATCCAGTTGCTTAGCAGAGAGACTGACTCCTCGTTCGCTACATTTCAAATTGCCTGGTAAACACAATTTTAATCGTAAATTGAAATGGTTGACTGCCAGTAGAATGATCCGCTCTGAACTGTCCAGCACTCATATCTTCTCCGAACGGCTTCTGGATTCGACAACTACGAGACACTCTTGTTTATTCCATATGGTTACCAGTGAGTCTCTCAAGTCAAGGATGATTTCTCTTATTAACAATACGTTGTCGTGTACCAGGACCAGAGTTAACGAGAAAATGGATAATCGTCTTTTGCGACTGAAATCCTTGGATGCAAAAGAGGAATCGCCCAAGTTGTCCCATAACAATAACAGTGTTTTGAATTTGAGCAACTACGCTCTTAGCGAAAGTGAGATCAGTATCCTGAACAAGGGTCTTAATTTTGCTGTGACTCCCAAAATGGTCCCTAAACATGACATTATTGCTGGTGTTGAGTGTGCCATTAGTCAATTGGACTCGTCGCAGAAAGCGTAGTCAGAGACAAAGTGGCTAAGATCCTCAAATCGTCAAAGCGATCAAAATCCAACGTGTCCTTTGAAGAACAATCTGCAATTCGCGCTTTACGAAGTAATAATGATTTAATCATTTTACCGGCAGATAAGGGCCGCATGGTCGTCGTGATGGACAGACAGGAATATAATGCCAAACTTATGGATGTGATTCAAACGGGGCCATATGAAGCTGTTTCTACTAACCCTGGTAATAAATACCGAAAATTGCTCCATACCCAGCTGCGCAAAGTTGAAAACGAAAGTCGAATAACCAAGCAGTTCCTCCTGAATATTTGCCCAACGCATTTCCAGACACCTCACATCTTTGGCCTTCCCAAAGTTCATAAACCTGGTGTGCCACTGAGGCCAATTGTTAGTCAAGTTGACTCATTATTCTCGGGTGCCGCTCGTTATGTGTCAGGTGTTTTGAAACCGTACCTTTCGATGGGTGACTCTTACATCGCAAACTCATTTGATCTGAAAGCGAAGTTACGTCAAAGCCCCAATTTCCGAGATGGTGTTTTCGTCAGCTTCGATGTTGAATCGTTATTCACAAATGTGCCGATTGACGGTGCAATTACTGCATTTCGGCGAGCTCTGACCAACGATTCCTCATTTTCATCAAGATGTAATTTTACGATAGATGAAATTCTGGATCTAGCGGATTTTATTCTGCGCCACTGCTATTTTGAATTCAATGGACGAATTTATATCCAGAAAGATGGCGTGAGCATGGGCAGCAGCTTAGGCCCAATAGCTGCTTGTTTGTACATGGATTATTTTGAAGAATCTACTTTTCAACTTGCAAGACAGCTGAATATTTCTATTCCGTCGATGTGGTTCAGATACATTGATGATGTTCTCGCATTTTGGAAGTTTTCTGAAGATGAATTCGATGTTTTCCTGCGCTTCCTGAATTCACGTGAGAGCAGCATTAATTTTACGTGTGAGAAAGAGAAGGATGGTATATTGCCTTTCCTGGATTTGCTCATTCATCGATTGGGCGAAGATTTTCAGTTTTCCATCTATCGCAAGTCCACTCACACTGATTCATACCTTAATAGGCATTCCTGTCATCCAAAGAACGCTTTTAAATCCACTGTTCGTTCTTTACATGTAAGAGCTGATGGTCTGTGTTCAAGACCATCCTTGGCGGAGGAGAGACAACATCTGCGTCGTGTTTTCATGGAGAATGGCTACAGTGAACAAGACATCTGCTTCTG
Organism: Prostheceraeus crozeri; assembly: GCA_907163375.1. Lineage (NCBI taxonomy): Eukaryota > Metazoa > Platyhelminthes > Polycladida > Euryleptidae > Prostheceraeus > Prostheceraeus crozeri. The sequence continues at coordinate 30,317 of CAJQUW010016148.1, forward strand.
GTCTGGTGTTAACACTGCTATTCAACGTGAATATGAACCTCCGAAAGCAACCATTCCTTACTATCCAGGAATTGGAGAGAAAATAAGGTCTGTACTATCTGATTCCAACATAAGCATTGCTCTGAGGCCTTCAAATACTCTCCAGTCGATGCTCGTAAGAAAGCGGCCCTCTCCTGCCATTCAGTTGGGATCAGTGTACCATATCCCTTGCTCAGAAGACTCCTGCTCTTTCTCTTACGTCGGTGAGACATCCAGGCCCCTTAAGGAGCGCAAAAAGGAGCACCTAAGAGCAGTAAAGGACATGGACGTTTACAGGTCGGAGATCGCGAAGCATGTAACTGAGACTGGTCACATGATGTCTTTTGACGACATGCGTAGGGTTGATGGGGCGAAACAATGGCGGCAACGAATCACCAAAGAAGCCATCTGGACAAAGAAGCTGGGCTCGGGCAACAAGACTAAGGTTGACTTAGGATCTTCTTACAATGCAGTATTATAATTCTTTATCGCATGTAACTTTTTTTTTCTTTATGTGATTTTGGCTTTGTTGATATGTTACTCTTAACTTAAAACAGTATTATATAATCATTGACCCATTTCGTAAAGAGACTGTTGTCATAGATCTTATGAACACTTTTCATTGCTTCATGTGAATATCGCAATAAATCATTAAGCGCATGACTATGATGTCCGACGGACCTCGAAAGCGCTCGCGCCAAAGAGCATGATTTTTGGCAACATCATTCAACAAATATTCTTCTGCCTGTTAATAAATGACTTCTTTCATTTTTTGCATTATGCATGTACATGCTACAAGAGACCATTTATTGCCTAGATCTAATTGCATAACAGACGTGATTGATTTGCGCTTAGATTTATTTCTTGACGAATGATCGACACAATAGAGATATTTACATTCATTTTGTCGGGTTACTAATTACCGCGCACATGTTTCTTTTAGACGCAATGAATTGTCTGAATCTTCTGTCTACCGTCAGAAGATACATTTCGCCAGCTAATAAAGATTTAGAAGGATTACCAAATTATAGATCAAAGCCAGCATTTAGAGACTGTGTGAATAGGTGTAAGCCACGTGAAACGTTTATCAACATGGACAGACGGAAACGCTTAATATTCTATTGATCACTCGCGGACGAGAGGAGTGTGACACTTTTCCCACTGGGAGTCAACCTCATAATTCACCATGCCGGCAGCCGATAACACGCATTCTACTTCTCCTTGTTCTGTGGTAAAACCAAGGAATGTAGCGGCCTCCGCACACAGATTTAGAGAGTAACAGATGAACTATTTACACAACTGCTTGAAGCCGGTAAACACAGGACGAGAGAGACACTGGTTTGCGATAGACGGGCAAGAAACAAGTCGCGATATGATTACGGCGATGACTGCTGCAGGATAAACATGCTTGAATAGCTTTCATTGTCATGTTGTCAAATGATTTATTTGTCAACAAAGTAAGCAAGCTCAAAAAAATGAATGGTGTCACACCTATGAATTAGTAAATGAAGTACCCAAGATATTGAGCCACTTTTAGATTAAGTCATTCAAATTCAAGGTTAATTCCCATTCATCGCAGAATGAAAATTTTTTAAATGAGAATACATCCACACCAAGTTAAAATCAGTGATCAATAATAAATTGCTATCATCATAATTAATCGCTATTAAAGTGAATTCGGTATCAAGCAAAACGTCTTTCCGTAGTGCACTTATGAGATATAGATAATTCAAACTTACCAACGTTTTCCTGTGATAATGTACATGATGATGTGCAGCAAAAACAATAGGTCAACTCGTTCTTTAATGCTGTTGCTTACAAAACCTGCAACGTAATATAATACATTGAGTCGCCAGTCATCATCCATTTTATGCAAATCCATCATCCAAAACGAATAAAGGAATTCCGTGTTTTCATCGTCGGTGGTGATGTTGATGGATATATTTACAGCTTCTGTTAGCCTATCGTGGGTTTCCTACATCGAAAATTGAATTCGAAATTTGAAGAAGAATCCTCGGTCAAAATGTTCGCATTCACTGATGGCGTTATCATATCATTCATTAATATAGTTTTAAAAGCACTCCTAAATTGAGTGACAGATGGATTGTTGTTAAAACCACCACGTTGCCGCACTTTGCTGAAAAAGATTTCTAGATGGTGTTGAGAAGTAGAGTAGGTTAAAAAATAAGAAAAGTTGCAGTCATTGAGGAGATGTAGTGCCAGTTGCTTGATTGAGGTTATTGTCACAATAAATCCAATGACACATGTTCTCCTAAGAGACTTCCACATAGGAACGAAATCGTTCGTATATAAGTTCCGCAAGTAAATTATTGTATCATCAAAAAATGTCATCCATTCTGCAGCATTAGAGATAGATAATGGAGATTTGATGCCTTTTTGGTGCGGATTTTGACTATTTAATCGATCGAAAAGTTCGTCTATTATACGCAAAAACTCTGTTGTCTCCTTGCTTCCATCAAAATCAACCATTCCAATTTCAGTTTAAGGACAGCCCACTTTTTACGATATGAAGTATATACCTGTGACGACTTATCATTTGATTAAATCAAAATTCTTGTTAAGCAGCCCTACAGAATTGCTGTTGAATGATGTCGACATAAATTTATCTCAAAATGGACTTAGCACACATATATGTCATACACATGAGCATAATCATCAAATTGTCAAAAACGTGAGATGTTATCGCCTCAACGCGATAACCATCCCATCTGGTCAACACATTTCTTGCCTGTCTATCGCAAATTGTCATAAAAGTAAACACCGATCGGCGGCCTTCAACGCCGTCAGCGTGAATTGCGGAAAGCAGTTCATTTGCTCCTCTCTAAATCTGTGCCTCCGCAATAGGTTTGTTTATCCTAGGCAGCTCAGATGTTGATGACCCGCTGTGATATTGCGTATCCTACATGATGCACTTGAATTAACAGATGTTCTGCCCATCAGCTCTGTGATGCAAGAAAGTTGACCAAGTGCTTTCAAATCCGTTCGTCCCACGGACTTTCCACCCACATGTGTGGTGGTTTGCCAATTGGAACGACTATAACATGTATCTGTCATTCGATTCGTTCTCAATATTTCTTAAATGTTGTGACGATGGATCACCTAACACATATTCTATCGTGCTTAATTAACGGATTTCGTTTTCCTAACTCTCTGATAATTCAAATGATGGCATCTCATTTAAATGAACATATACATGAAAATGTAATTTAAAACAGGCAATTCAATATAACTTATGACATTTGCTGATTATTTCACATTTTATTCTGTTTGAGAATTGGAACAATTAAATTTAATCCCCCCACTGGAATTTTCTGTGACCGCCCCTTTCCGTGTGTGATAGGAAAATGTCGCTTTGCATCTAAGAACTATTAAATGATAAAGAAGATAAATATTTTATTTGAAATTCTCTTAGAAGGAAGGAAATAATTACGAGAAAGTATTCATTTTTCGAATATAGTAAAAGTGACACTAGTAATGAGAGAAAGCTAATCGAGCCTTCCACTTCCCTTAATATTTTTATAATCATGAAATGAATCAAATTGAGCAGGCATTTACACGTGTCACTGAAAGATAAAAATGCAGAAGTTAACAGGTAAGATAAGAACAGAGCGCGTCGACATAGGGAGGGATTGGCATTCATGATAAAACATTCAAGCACCGCGAACGAGATTGCAAAATTGGTATTTATTTATATTGGTGAGACCGGAATTGAAATTAACAGCATTGTCGGGAATCGGTATGCGATCTTGAAATAGATGTTAAAAATTTCCCACTGTGGAGGTCATTGTGGGAATAGCGCATGATGAATGATGATATAAAGCACATCAAAGCAGTGAATACTACGAGCTTATCTTAGCTTATAAGTTAGCACATTCGACAGATACTTTATTTGTCTGCTCTCACTAGGTGTGACACACAGATTGAATCAAACTAATTGAAACATGATTCCTGCTAGAGTATCGATCAAGCAATGGACAGTCACTGGACAAGCAATCAGGAAATGAATAAGTAGTAGCTAAAAAGTACATATGCAGAAAAATTACTAATAGGAAAAGAAGTGCATCGACAACTTGAATAAAAAGAAAGGACCATTGTCTGATCGATATTCTGGCAGGAATCATGTTTCAATCAGTTTGATTCATTCTGCGTGTCACAACTACTGAGAGCAGACGAAACGCAGTTGTGACAATAAACAAGTAAATTGAAACTTCTGGGGATATTTTTCATCTGCAAGATCACAGCGGGGCGCATTTGCATTATTATCTTGTAATCCTATATTAATAATATAAATCTCCAATACAAGAAACATAACAACTATCAAATATTCTTCAATTGCAATATTTTGCATTATTTTTCATTTAAATGAAGTTTATCTGCCTATATGCAGAACGTCTATGTTCCATCATCAACTTATCATTTATCGCATATTTATCATTTATTTCCTGTTTGTTGCAGATCAACTCCTACTACATTTCCCAATGGAAGAGAAAGAAATATGGTGAATGATTTCAGAGAAACTTTTCATCGAAGCAAGTGTTCAAACCGCTAAAAAGAGAAGATATTAAAAATCATTGGCTGTTTTTTGAATTAATGGCGTTTTGTGAATGATCATGAAATTATTAAAATAATAATGCTCCATAGTGCGATTGATTCTCAAACTATTTTTTTTGAAATCTGGGCCGGACTTTCACCGACATGTCAAGGGGATCGAAAGTGAAAAGTGCAAATACCTCATGCATGTTGTCTTTAAATTGACATTATCACAATTGCTAAACTAAACTGATTATTCTTTACAATCATGATCACATAAAGCGTCAGTATGTCGCGGAAAAGTGTAGACACGCTGTAGCATTAGGAGCTGCCATGAAAACTGAATTTCCCAAAATTCTATGGGACAGAAGTTCGATAGAACAGGATTTCCCGAAATTCGATAGGACAGGATTTCCCACAAGTCTATGGGACAAATTAGTCCCACAGGCAATAGGATCAAAGTTCCCCAAAATTCAATGGGACAAAACATTCCAACAGTGCCATAGAATAGAGTTCCATAGCAATAGCACTACCCGCTATAGGAAAATTACAATAATTCCGTAGGACGTTTCCTATAGGAGTGCCATAGATTTTGGTTAATCGGGCACAATCATCGTATACCCCCGATTTCTCATACCAGTATACCATCAGACATCGACTTGTTCGGCCTTTCAAAGGACGGCGAGGCAAATGTAATAGAGATGTGGATTCTTTTGCTTTATTGTTAGTTGGCTCAGCTTTGTTGACTTATTTTCATTTGCATCTGTGTTGACTTAAATCTATGCTGACGATGTGAGGAATTATATTACAAGAAGTATCGCTTCTTTGATAGCAGTACTTTCATCTTTGGATGTCTTGCTATTGTTGTGAAAATAGTTTACATTGATTTCTGGACGACACAGAAGTGGTCAAATGTCAAACTACATGTAATTGAAGCTGCATGGTAAAAGCAAGGAGAAATGATGATTCTCAAACCATATCTTCATATAGTGTCAAGCGACTCGAATTCGCCTGCCCCTGGGCTGGTGTATAGTAAGCATCTCTTATTGGTTTGAATATAAGTAAACGATTTGCAGCCTGCGCCTCGTGAGTCACACGCACGAGCACAATCCAGAGCGGATTGATCTTGCAGAACTTCTGAAGCCTCAGATGTCGCCAGTGGTGATTTCTTTCTTCGATCTGTAAATAAAAAAGCAGCAAGTTTGCAGACAGAAAAGTTAACTACAACTTTCAATGAGTGAAAAACAAAATTCATGAGTAAAATCACAATTATAAATGCGAGCAAACCCCCCACTATTCATTGGATGCATGAGCAGAATTCTTGTAACAGGATTACCAGAGATTCCAACAATTACCGAGTGAATCAATAATTCTCTTTGCTGTCATACATCATGCATTAAAATATACAGAAGTCGTGAAGCTTGGTTATCTGAGTTCGAAAATCTGGCTTTCGTATTTTTTTCCTTTTGAACACGGTTACAAACACTATCAATGATCTCGGAATGCTTGTTCTTATCAATCCTCAATTTAATCGTAAAAACGGAAATTCTTTACTGAAAAATGTGGAATCATTTGCGTTCACTTTTCTCAGAAGACATCGTTATCTGACACGACATGGCGTAGTGCTCCTGTGACGCATTTTCGTTGTGGTCCTTCAAACCGGCCAAATTGCGCTTTTGTGACTCTCAGTTTCAGCGCATTCTTGAACTCTACATCTTTTCAATTTTTCGACGCTTTGTAGTACAACTTCTAACAGAACGCATCAATTTTCAATCTGACTGTGGCACTTCAGAAATTTATGTCTTTGAATCAAATAACAATCATGTATCATACCAGAGACAACGAATAGAGTAATAAAAATACAAATTTTATGTACAGTATGTTCATGCTACTTCTTAAAGGTTTGAGTAATGATGACACTAGGTCTATAAGTAGCTCAAACTGCGCCCCACTATAGACGCATGCTATTTGATTTTGAATGAGTTTGCTCAATTGCGACTATTGTGACTATTGTGATAATTATTTAGGTGTAGCATTACTTAAATATGAAACTTCAATGTGCATATATAATTTTGTTGCTTCCTAACAAGAAAACCAATTGCAGAATTATGTTTGAAGTGAAAAAGATAAGATATTTACGATCTGAGTATAATTTAGGCGTGAAAAATAAAAGACGGGTACATATCACGTCTCTGACGGTCACATCTATTTGACCACCCATGATGTACTGTCCTTCATTTTGAAAAAGGAATGGAGGTTTTCGTGTTGACATGCTTCTTGCTATGCTACGTAACGTTGAGGATAAGAACTTAACACTTTGGAACAATGACATCCTTTTTATAGCCTCTAGGGAGAATCAGAACCTCCCTGATTTGCTGTTGGGATTTCCTTTGTTTAAAAAGTATGTAAGTTCTAGCTTTGTACCAATTTTTATCAAAGCTTCTAATCCTCAAATTCACGACAAGTTTCATCTCATAAGATAATTTATTCCTTTGACTGTGGATTGTACCAATGTACCTCAAGAATCTCCGATCGAGAATGGTACTATGGATCACAGCAATACACCTCCCCAATCTTCAATGGAGCGATCTACAACACCAAACGAGCCGGTGGTGTACAGTACAGCCCCTGTATCTCCAGCATACTCCGATGATACCAGTCGTGACGATGCGATGAAAACGCCACTAGCGTCAGTATATAGAAGGGTCACAGTTGAAGTTAAGAACGTGCCCAAGAAGTACCACTCCAAACGGATATTCATGCCAATGGAGCCGAACGAGCGGAACCTTACATCCGCTGTGGAGTTCTCAGTGATTGATTTGGACATATCACGTCGCTGTCCCTGTGCCCCAAGAAGAGGATCTGGCAAGTTGACTTAAAGAAACTGGTTCCATTTCCCAATATTGATGACATTTGGTGTTATTCCCTTCCTTCTTTAATATTTTCTTAAATATATTGTTGTGTGCTAGGCAGTTTGTCTTCTTGCTTTATTATGCATTTATTATGCATTTTATTGTTTTGTGAGAGCAATCTCCATTCCATTGTTAGAGCAATAACTTTTCCGCGGCATGCATTTCAAGTTCCAATGTCATGCAAAAGTCCAGCTTGTCAGCTATCTACGGTACATGACTGACAACAGACATGTCATGTCATCAGACAATGGATGCCCAAACAATTGGTAGCTGACCGTGAGCGAATCTTCACAACCGTATTTAACGCGGCATGAGCAACGCCCGCGCACCCATTCTGGTCTCTCCAAGCGAAGTTGTCGGCGTGAGCCGTTGACGGTGTTGCAGCCTATCTTCTATGTGCGAACTATCATCGAACTGCTGCGGACGTGATCACCACGGCTTGTGGTCCTGGAAGAATCTGGAGACTCTGTTGGTGCTGTGACTGTCTTATAACTGTGAACGTACCATCTGTCCTTGTAAGGACTGTTTGCACCATTTATTTATTTTCACAATATAATTCATCCACATTTTTCATTTACATTTTTCAATCATATGTTTTGGGAATATTAAGAAAATAATAACCCGTAACAATATGAACAAATTTGTCTTATAATTTCAGAAATCGGTCTTCTATTAAAGTCTGAATGGGAAATGGGATTCATTGATTCATTGATTACTTCCATAACATCTATAATATAATCCATATATATGGAATATATACATATATATATATATATATATATATATATATATATCCATATATACATATATCCATAATCATATAATTCTATAATTACTAATGCTCAATATTTAAATTTCAGATTAAGTTTTTCAAACAGAATCAAATATGAAAGCATCAACTTCAAATGAATAGGGACATATACCATTTAGAGATAGCAGTTATGACGGCACTTTCAAAACGCTTGTAACACTCCAGGATGATATCATACATTTGGGATTTTTACACCAAGTTTAGCACATTCTTTGAAGGAGTATAGCTGACTAGAATTACGTCATGCATGTGTCATGCAATCTACCATATATAGTGAGAATAAAAATAGCTTTCGCATATTGTGCAACCATTTGATGAAAAAATCTTTGTTTTATGCAAAGGTATGCAATTGGAAAATTCCAAGCATTTTCAGAAATTCTCGGGCGCCCGAAATTTTACGGATTATAGGATAATAAATTTTCTCGTGCGTTACGCGCAAACCATCAGCTACTTTTCTTTTTTCTTGCCTCAACTCTAGCCTTATCCCCATCCCTAACCCTATCATTTGTCTTCAAATTTGATTATTTGAATTTTGGCGCGTAATTTGAAATTTCGAACTTTGGCGTGATATTTGAATTTTCTATTCAATTCAAACATGTTATTTCTTTGAACTTAAACGATAATATGACTTTGAATAATTACATATCTAACAATATATCAGTCAATTATTTCATATTATTTTGAATTGACTCTACATGCAGAAATCGTTCAACACATTTAATGGTCTATCAATTACAAAGGTAAATGATAAACCAGCTGTTCAATTTCTTGCTTGAGTTATCAATTTTGTCTGACTGTACTGAGGCGATGACGTGAATAAATGAAGCCTTTGTTTATAGTTTATGTGTCAATTTCATATATAAAGAACTTCCACATGTCGGATCTTCACTCATTTTTTAATTGTTCATTGTCCATACCAGACGTCGTTCCTCGTTCCTCCGTTATCCGATTCATGTTGCAATTCTGAAGTGAGTTCAAATGTTAGGTCATGCTACCTTGCAAGATTTCGGGAATAGGAACATTATTAAGTTCTTATAACCAAATAGCTAGATGCTTGACTTTTATGATATGTTATATGATTAACCACCTTTTGTTTTCATTTTTCATTAAATATTTATAACTAGAGACATGAATATACAATTTTGAATAAAAGTGTATTTGAATTAACATCTGGATTTTCGCAGTTTGTTTCTAACTAAAAAGATGCTTAGATATAGATTTCATCCTTTTTTTCAAATATTAAATCTGTCATCTGCTAGAACATGCCTAAAATTCAAGCTTGTTTAATCAAGCAAATTGAGCAATGGTTGAAATTTTCGAAATATCACTTTCATTCAATTATATTTATTTCGAAATTAAATGATGACTAATCTGCTGCTTCCAAATTTGATGTCCTTTTATGTACATTCAATGTTCTTTTATGAACCCATTTCAAATGAAAATTAAACTTTTCAATCTCGGTTTCTATTTCATCTTTTAATTTATTTCTTTTCAAGATTCGTCCAATTTGAAAGTAGTACTTAACAAGGCTTTGAAGGTGGTACATAAATCAGTTCTCATTTAATAAGAGATTACATTATAACAAACGTTTTTTTATGTTCTACAGAGATGGTTCGACAAGAAAGAAAGCTGCGGAGATGACGAAGATGCTTGGGTTAAAAGTTCTTCATTTTGCTGTACTGTCAAATTGCATGTCATTCTCAGCAGAACTTAAGAAGTTAAGGAAGGGGGCTTTTAATCCCCCCTTCCTCGGATATGAATGCAGCACTTCTCAAACCGGCATGGACAGGAAGCTGTCCCTGAGAATGTATTGTTTCTTACCAATATCGTCGAATAGCTGAGGGAGCTCTAACATTGAAACACAGAAAAACAAATCAGTAAGAGCAGTATTATAGGAAATTAATCCCCAATATTCATCTTATTTCGCCGAAGATGGATTCATGGACATACCCGTTTCATTACATATAACTTTAGAATTATATTATTTCTCGTTGCAGGTAGCGTCCACTTTCCAATGTAGATGTGTTTACGTCATGTGCTTGAAATTTACTTCATCTCGTCACTGTGGCTTCAATAATGCTTTTAATGGAAGGCTACAAAAGCACGGGAGATCGGCTGATTGAAATATTTGATGAATGACAAATTGATTTTCACAAAAATGAAAACGGACAATGTGATCCATTGTCCATGTGTTGCATTGACAAGAATGAACGAAAGGCCTCGGGAACTCGTGCTATTTTTATGTACAAAATGATTTTTATAACTTAGAAATAATCAATCACTCACATGAATGGGAATTGTAGGATGGATGGACTCCTAACACTTCCACTTCACAGAGGTCCATTGTCTTCAAAGATTGTGGTCTTGTAATGATGATATATCTTCCAAACACCGGCTCCCTCCAGTAGAGCTATAAAGAAAGTTGTTGCGTAATAGTGCTACTTTGTAAGGTCTATAAGTTTTCAGAGGTATGCAAGTACATGTTGCAAGATTGCAAGTAAAACGGTTCCACACGAATATCCATCAATGTTGTGTGCAAGCAATTTGCAATATCTTGCTTTAAAAATTGCAGAAATCTATGATGCGTCATCATACTCGCTTTAAGCTCGCTAAAATTATGTTGAATTTATTAGAATACCAGTTTCTTCCTGGCGCAAAGCTTGATCAGTTGTCCAGCATTCTGATCAGAAATTAGGAGTCACAATACCGGAACACTTTTACAAGACCGATATTTCGGAATTTGAACAATGACAAGACCCGCATTACCGGCATTATCGGTTATAAAATAGAAACACGAAAAGTTATCTATAACATACATTTTCCGCGAACAAATCTTGTTGAAGGTAGCGAATGTACCAAGTATATTAGTATATGAGTATGTTACAAGTAGTCAGTCGTCAATTGCGAAGATTTTCTTTCTGATAAATGTTTCAGTGACTTAACCACAAAGCATCTAGTGTTTCGTATGACAGCCAATTGGAACGCCAAGTCAATAGCGGAAAACACTCTCCGCTTCCAATATGTAGTCGATGGAATGTTGAGAAGACAATCGTAGAAATTTAATATGAAATTCGATCTAACTATTCTGATCTTCAGATGCAATTCCACTTTATATGATGACTGGAATTAAATCAGCACCGTTATCTTCCGATGAATTTTTATGCAACAATTCTGAAATTGTTTCAAGATATTCATTGTCTTCATCGCTTGTCTTCATTTTCTCTGCTTCTTCAGAAGATTGACGATCGATCTTAGAATTAGTGGATTATCTTCTTCTTTGGTAAAAGTCAATCACTTATTCAGTATTCGAAGCAGCATGTCTTCACAGCGGTTGTCTTCTCGAGCATGGATTACGGGATGTGAAGACATTGTAACATAACCGATTGATTTGTGTTGTGATTTTGAAATGTTCTCGGTACAATAGCTCTTTTCATTTCCTTAGTATTATCTGTTCAGCAAAATTACACAATAGAAACACAGCAGAAAATATACCAGTAGTTGGAAATGGTAAAACCGGTTTTCGGTATTTCTGATTCATAGAAAATATTGGTAAAACTGATTGCCGTTATCACTGTAGGGCGGTCAATAAAGTCAAAAAGTCAATAAAGTAAAAATACGGTCAAATGTAGTCAAATAAGGTCAAAAAATTTAAATAAGACAGTAAATTTTTCAGAAATCTGGTCTTCCCAGGCGCTATTTTAGACACCTGGTCTTCCTAAGCGCTATTTTTAGATCTGTATTCCCGAACTCTTTTCAATCAAAACAAAAAGCTAAGCTATTGGGACTCCAAATATTCTCTCAAGGATTTCAACGCACATAACTACATCCTTTTGTTAACTGACACTGACTATCTTCGATTGTTCGAAATGCCCAAGACAGCTGAAAGTGATGCATCCAAGTGCAAAATAATTACTTGCCAATATCCTCAAGCATTTAAAGTACGAGTAACACCAAGGAATGAACTTTCCTGTGTGCTTTGTGAATGCCCGGTGAAATGATAGAGTTTATGATAGTTTATGATAGACTGTCATCGTAAAAGTGCCAAACATGCGACGAAGTTACAAAGAATTACCTCTTCATCATCAGTACCCACCTCATCAAAACATGAAAGTCAGACCTTCCTGAACTTCAAACCTGATCTGGCTAAGCATGTAACAACATCGTTTTCAGCCGCTGACATTCCTTTACATAAATTGGAGCATCAAGCTATACGAGATTTATTTGATTTTATGGGTCATCATTGCCCATCTAAGTCATCATGTCGGCAACATGTGCCAATACTCTTTCAGTTAGAACAATAGAAATTGTTTCGATATGTGAATGGAGAAAAAGTATTTATAATGGTGGACGAAACGGAAATTTCTGTTCGGAAGTTTGTGAACATTCTTGTCGGAATTCTAGAAAAGCATGAAGTTACTTATCTATATGACTGTAGACAGCTAGAAGGAAACATCAATCATCAAACAGTGTGCCATGCTATTGATGATGTTGTTAAAGATTTCAATGTTCATCGCAATAATTTCCTTTTACTGATATCTGATGCAGCTTGTTATATGAGTCTTGCGGGCAAAACTTTGAAGTCTATGTATCCATCATTATTTCATGTAACGTGTATGGCGCACCTGTTTCACAACTGTGCATTGCTTGTGAAGTCGAGGCATGGGGCTGTCGACAGTTTGATTTCCTCAATCAAGGGTGCCACTGTTAAAAATGGTGATCGCCGTCTTCTTTTGCATCGATTGGAAGTCCACCAAAGCCTGTCGTAACCAGGTGGGGAACATGGTTAAACGCGGCTTTTTGGTATGCAGACCACTTTTCCGACGTCAAACAAATTGTGTTGGGTTTCGAGGATGATGGATTACTTGTAAGCAGGGGCGTCGTGCTATTGGGGCACGGGCCTGGGTTATTCTGCTTTGTCCTCTTTTAAGGTCTCTGTCTTCATTATTACAACCGTCAAAAGGACAATGGAAAGAATTTGAAACTCTGTGCGAAATCTTTCGAAAAGATATCCAATACAAAGCTGCATTATCTGATTATAAACTATTTTGCAATGAAAAGTCTCTATCAGATATTTCTGCTTGTGAAAACTTACAGTCTGTTTATTTGCTATTGATGATTGACAGCAAGATGACGGAAACATACCTTAATCTGAATATACTTTATCGATTAGCAATGACCTTGCCGGTTAAATCAGCATCATGGGAAAGTTCTTTCAGCTCATTGAAATTCGTAAAATCGGCGCTACGGACCACAATGGATCAAGATTGCTTGAGAGATCTCCTAATTATTGCATCAGAAACCCAAAGAAATCAAAAAGAAAACGTGAAGAGAATTAGAGACGCGTTTTGGAATATGTGTGATCGACGTTAATCATGTTCTCCAATCAGATTTTGTTCTCAATTTCAATAAACGCATGTTTTAATCAATTGCTTTTCATTAAACTATCAAATACGTGTAGATAGATACGGTTACTGCAAAAAGTAGGACTACACTACAATCAAAATTGAATAAAACCTACTGTTTCCTTTTTAACTTTGGATATTATCTTACCTCTTGATATTATTTATGTTAGCTCAGCTTTTGATATTATTTCACCTCTTGATATTATTGATATTAGCTTTCCTTTTCAAAGCCTATATTACCTTTTTATCATGCAAAAATGAGTAGCAGTACGGGTACATATTTCACTGTGACTACTTAGTCTATCAAATTTTGCACTATTGCATTGTGCCTCCCTTGAGGAATCGGGCGCACTACGCCCATGCTTGTAAGTCGTGGAAAATCTGCAGTTTCCAGCACAGTATTTGATGACCAACTCGTGGATGTGGCAACGTATAGACCTCTGCATCATCTAATGGAGCGATGCGAAGGAACCAACTACAACATTCGTCAGGTAATACAGCACGTAAACATTTTGGATTTCGGAATTGATTCCTGTGAAATCAAATCATATATAAACTTGCGTTTATCTAAGAATGATATCATGGAGATAGTTAACTTGGCACGTGACGATATTTCACCGACTGAATACAATCTTCTGTTGTGTGCACAATCAACCACAGCTGCGATCGAACGAAGCTTTTCCCAGTTGAAAAATCTCCTGCGTTTTAACAGAAACTTTTCTCTCTAAAACATTAAATACTATGCAATAATGAATTACAACGCCAGTAACAATTAACTCGTTGTTTAACCAATTTCAGGCCGCCTATAAAAATTATCGGCAAAGCCGTAACGATTTTTTCAAATGCAGCAAGCAATTCCTGCCGAAGTAATGAGCTTCAGCATGAAAGCTCTCCATCATACTTCAGAGGTAAACTTTGCTGCATCGACTCCAAATTCATGGTAGAGTTGGAGACGCCTCGGTCATTCGCAATGTCCACATAAATAAAGAACATCAAGAAATGCTTTCGTTGCAATCTCACAGCTTGGGTATTGTCTTCAGATAGCTAGGCGAACTGGCACCCTGCAATGTTTATGATTAAGCTATAAGAGGAAATGCTTGAGATTTGATCTCTCTTTTATTTGCTTCCGTACATGAGCTAACAAGTCTAATGTTGAGGAAAATACTACGGCAATGGACTTCGGTTGGTTTTGTGACGAGAAAGCCATAGACTATAAATAGCAGCAGGCATTACAGACCCATGGAATACACTAAGAATGCAGTATTCCAATGAAATTGTTCGTTTTCAGTATTCAACAAACATTAGTTTTAAAGAAAATTGATAGTATTCACCACCATTTACTTCATTTACATGTATACTGTTGTTGTATTTAACATTTGTATATCATATTACGCCAGTGTAACTAAAATGATACGGTTTCAAAAAATTACGTGCCATGTCATGAATGAATATCTGGGCAAGTATTGATCGCTGTTTTCAGTATTTGATGGATAATGAGATTACGCAAATGACATTGACAGCAAATTACATGTGGATGTTCATACACTGAGCCTTTCAGTATATTAGAAGATTTTAAGCCCATTTTTTGTCTAATTTCGTGATAAAATATAAGCACTAAAAAGTGCTAATTTTTGAATTGGCGATTGTTTACCTGAAAATATGTGATAAATAATGTATGGTAATCAAAATATTGTATCATATATCGCAAGCTGGAGAAGACAGCAGATTCCGAAAAGTGCTGTAACGAAAACGTTACACTGGCGCTGAATGGGTTAAGAGGCATTCCTTCTTTTTGTGAAGAACTTTGTATTTGAGGGCTCAATAATAAAATGTGTTTCTTTAAGCAAAACAAGTAACGTTTTCTTGTGACTCTGAACAACAATACTGAATTAGGTAAAAAGATTGGGCAAATATTTTACATTTAAGTCAACATTTTAGGTAAAAATTTACTTGAAAATAAAGTAAAAATTCGTAATTTTTAGGTCAATAAAAAACCGCCCTAGAATGACGATATTGAGACCTCTACCAGCAATGTGGGACACAGGCAATGGCATTCTTTAAAGGATGTAGAATGAATTATGAAGGATAATGAAATGGATTTTGAATTATTATCTGTAGAGCAAAATTGTTAGCTAAATTAGTGAGGTAGAATTATGCGCTATGGCATTTCGTATACGGGACAAAAATTAAAAAATTCATTAAAATGTGCAAATCGTATCAGACCGGCAGCTTCATACACTCCTGACGTTCACATGTTTACTGATTCATCTTGAAATTCGAACTATCTGCTTTAGTATGCCTGAATTTGAAAGGAATACAATTACAAAGAGTAATCAATATGTAAGTGGTATAATCCGTTTGAGTCATTTTCTATCGAATATAGCATTGAAGAGGACAAACTGAAGAACAGTTTTGATAACTTTACGATACGCGATTGAAGCCTTATTTAGTAATAGCCTTTTTTTAGTAATAGGCAAAAGACCGTTCCAGGACACCATAAAATTCAAAAAAATAGTATCTTTAAAAACGACTTAAATTCATGAATTTAGACCCTTTTTCAGGTTTTTAAGACCTAAATTCATGAATTTAGTCGTTTTTAAAGATACCGATTTTTCAAAAAATGGTACTTTTTAAATGGTCTAAATTTTGGTCATTTTTCAGGTTATGAAGAAAAAAAACCGTTTTTAAAAATACCCAATTTTCAAATTTTTCAAAACCTCAAATTTGAGAATTACAATTTTCACCCTTAAAATCATGACCGTTCCAGGACACCGAAAATCATAAAAGTTAAGAATCTCAAATTTGTGAATTACAATTTTTACCTTGAAAATCATGACCGTTCCAGGACACCGAAAATCATAAAAGTTAAGAATCTCAAATTTGTGAATTACAATTTTTACCTTGAAAATCATGACCGTTCCAGGACACCAAAAATCATAAAAGTTAAGAATCTCAAATTTGTGAATTACAATTTTTACCTTGAAAATCATGACCGTTCCAGGACACCGAAAATCATAAAAGTTAAGAATCTCAAATTTGTGAATTACAATTTTTACCTTGAAAATCATGACCGTTCCAGGACACCGAAAATCATAAAAGTTAAGAATCTCAAATTTGAGAATTACAATTTTTACCTTGAAAATCATGACCGTTCCAGGACACCGAAAAAATCAGAAAAATGGTATTTTTAAAAACGTCTTTTAAATCCATTTTTCAGGTTTTTAAAATATAACATGTGACTAAAAATATTTATTTTAAAATGGAAGAAACAAAAGTGGATGAAACAAAAGTGGAAGAAACCGCAAGAATATATCCTTCGTTATCTCAATTAAACTTTTACGGGGCAGCGTGACTTCTTTCTTTCTTTCTCTCTCTCTCTCTCTCTCGATCCTGTCTGTTACAGGAATATTGTATTCACAATGACATGCATTCTTTAAAACAATTGCTTGTCTTCAATGAGAATAATTCCCGTATGCTTTTAATAGAATGACCTTGACCGCTAATGGAAATTTACACCAAAAATGGTTCTGGGAGCCGGAAAATGTGTCAGAAAGTTTGTCGACATGGCTGCCGATAAAAGTGCCGACATGGTTCGAGAGTCGGTGCATTTTTCCATTCAAAATAATGTCGCATGAATGATCGTTATGGAAACCAAAATGAAGAGAAATGCTCATTCATTTCTCTTCTCTCTCATATGTCTATTGTGTTTGGATTCTTTTGTTCTTATAGTGTGAATGAGATTTCACGACCCGCATTGAAGGGAAAATTAACGTATTATTTGCGCTTGAAGGTTGTTACTTTAAAAGGATGTGCAGTTTATTGAATTTACTTTCTTGCAGTTGTGTGTTTGTGCTGTTATTTTACAATGGTAGGAAATCAAGAACGCGACTTACGGTTGGAAATGAAAAAGCGCAGACTTACTGACATAACAAGACAGATATTCAGACTCCAACCACGGAGTAAAATATTTTCTCACATAAATATGAATGACATTTTTCATAATCTGGGTGACTCACATGTCAATTATGCAATTGATAAAAGAATATTGAACTTAATAGAACGCAGACAGCAGGCGTACATTTCATTGCAAAGAACTTTATTGCAAGAGGAAGATGAAGTTTTAATTGAAGAAACTCGCCAACGACCATCGTCCTTCGTCCAACGTCCATTTAATCCACCAAGTCATGAGCAAGTTCTTTTACAAATGGAGGAAGAACGCACAGCGCAACAACCAGCACATGCGTCGCCCTCCCATGCATCGCCATCAGGAGAAAACTGAATTCATTCTTCAAGTGAAATAGTGATTTATTTGATGCTGTTATTGTTTCATCTCCCAAAGTGCTATTGAATTTGTTGTATTATTTTAGTAAATCATCTCCAAAAGTGCTATTGAATTTGTTGTATTATTTTAGTAAATCATCACACCGTGTCAGAAAGTTATACATTTTTATTTCATTTAAAATGAATGGTGAAAATCCGTCAGCTACACGTCACTTATCTCCTTCTGTGGGACTGAGTAATATAGGTGACATATGTCCTCAGGTTAATAACATGACTGAGTTCCTAAAAATATACGGTAAACAAACCACGACAAATTTCGATTTAAATAAGATCGCAAATCAATTGGGAATACAGAATTTTCACCTATTGATGAGAAATGAATTGCAGTTGATTAAAGATGTACGAAACACTAACACTGCTAATAAACTGATTCCTTACAAATGTACCTTTTTAATTTAGATTAAATTAAATCATTTCAAAATCGAATAAGTAGTAAGGAAAGTCATCATTATGGAACAGTTTTAAATCAATACCCCCCTTCTGACTAAGTAGTAAGGAAAGTCATCATTAGAGAACAGTTTTAAATCGATACCCCCTCCCTTCTGACTTCTAGGGGTCCATTAAGAAATTTTTTTATTATAAAATGAGCAACATAAATGAGTTTTTGAAATTATATGGAACGCAAACAACTACAAATTTCGATTTAAAGAAAATCGTAAATCAATTGGGAATAAAGAATTTTCACATATTGATGAGAGACGAATTACAATTCCTAAAAAATAAGTCAACAATAACTATAAATTTCATAACAAATCTTCATACGTCAGATGAAAAAGGAACACATTGGTCTGCAGGTATCTTCAATAAAAATCGATATAATTACTATTTCGACTCTTATGGACTTCCACCTACAAACGAAGTTAAAAAATTACTTGGCAATGGAACTTATAATAGATTTCAAATTCAAAAACCGGGAACTACTTATTGTGGTCAATTATGTCTTTATGTTTTATTTAAATTACAAAAAGGAGTACCATTTCTAGATATTATGTTAGAATTGAACAAGGGAATTTCATTCCCGAAACGTTAGTTCCAATAATATAGATGATAATGATAATTAAAGCTCGCTTCGTTGTAATTCATTTTGATAAAATCGGCCTCTGATATTTTCATTATCTAAATCTTTGATTTCGTAAGTAATCGGATAAGTTTGATTTATTTTACAAACTTCAAATATCTCTTTCGTTCAGTATCCGACGAAGCCCGTTTCAAATTTATTCATATACTTAAATATTCTAACTCTATCACCAATTTTAAATTTCGGCTTAAGTTTCTGCAAATTCGGATTACTCTCATTCGAATAATTATTCTCGAATATTTTTTTTCTTATCAAATCAGGGTCGTCAGAAGCATTCTTTGGGGTTTCGTCAATACCAGAATGAACTTTATTATTGTACTCTTCTACAACTCCTGGTAATATCTTCAACCATTTCTGATTTCCTTGCTGAGTAAATTTTTTGAAAATTTTATTTTTTAATGATCTATTGAATCGCTCAATTACTACAGCCTTCCCTGCATTTTCAGTTGAATAAACAGTTTCAAATAGTGGCTTTACATTTCCGTTATAAAATTCCGACCCTTTATCTACAAACAATGTTTTGACTTTCTCTTGTTTCTTTAAAGATTTCCTCAAACGCATATTTAGCTGATAGACCACTTTTATTTTTTAAAGGCTTTACCCAGGCGTATCGTGTATATAAATCTATAACGGTCAATGCGTACTTAAACCCTCCTTCATTCCGCATATTTATTAGATCAGCACTCAAAATATCATCTTTATTAAATACTTTTACTTTCAATAGATATTTAGGCTTTCTGTATTCCCTATGAATTTCGGACGCGTAGGTTCGAGCGTTGCTCTCAGACAGCTTTGCTGTCGTTTCATCTATCCCCTGACCGAATAATATTTTAGCTTGTAAAGCTTTACTAACAAACATTCTTTCAATTTTTTTCTTAATGTAGGATTTTGAATACTATCTAATTCTTGAATCATCTTCTTATCAGCTGCATGTCGAGAACTTAGATCATGATTTCGATAAGCTAAATCATGCCTGTAAGCTGCGGCATCTACTCTATTTATTGGTTCTTCACCTGGTTTTGGATTATTATTCTCATCTAGTCTTATATCTAATCGAGTTCCTGGACCGGTATATGAATGTCCAGGAAGATGTTTTTCTTTCGAATATTTACTCCAAATAAATCCAGGAAAGTTTTCTAATGTTTTTTGTATGTCGTTACCTTCATAAATTTTACAAATTGAGTTTTCATTTTTGCTTAATAGATAGTTTGATAAATCTAAATTAGCAATTTTCAATTAAAATTAGATTTTCGGAATTTGGAGAATTCATTTTAAAAGATAAAATTAATATTTTACCTAATCGAACCTTGTTCAGAGGCTTTAGCCGATCGGACCAAAGGTCCTGAGGTTATTACCTTATCATACTAGGACTTAGATATATTCCAGAACCATCTTTAGTTTCTTTAATTTCAATTAAATCATCAACATTGTGGAGAATATTTCTAAGAACTCGTTTTCCTTCATCAATTAATTTTAATTTACTAATAAAATTATCTACTATTCCGTCACCCCTAGCAACTTTCTCTAACTCTCTATTATGACGTTTTTGTTCTTCTAATGCTGCCTTCTCTGATTTATTTTTATTTACTGCTTGGACAATACCAGCTGTCCCACCTGCAACACTTCCTGCAGCTGCTATGCCACCTATTATTAGTGGAACTAATGGGAGAATCCCGCCATTCTTTTTTTCTTGTAATTGAATATTCTCTATCATTGGTTTACTTATGTAATACTTTTTTTTGTTAATCGTAATAGTTTTAGGGGTATTTTTGTCAACAATATTACGTAATTTTAATTCAACAAAATAATTTAATTTAATTTTAATTTTATTCTACACCAGGTTAAACATGGTTAGCAGGATTAAAACATACTGGCATTAAACTTAAACATTATAAAGAAAATACATACGATAAATTATTTTTTTTTGAATCTGGAATTAGAGGTGGAGTTTCATCAGTTTTAGGTAATCGTTATGTACAGTGTTACAATAAAAAAGTAAATCCTGATGATTATGGAATAATGAAACCTTTATCTCCAGAAGAAAGTGATCAGTTTATAAAATTGTTTAATCAAAATATAGAAGGACTTATATCAAATGAAGATAGTCAAGCAGCAGTTGATGAAATCATGAGAGAAAACTATTTGTTATATTATGATTTTAATAGCTTATATTCTTCTTGCATGATACAAGAATTACCAACAGGTGAGATGGAATGGTGTAATATTCTAGATTATCAAAAAACATATGATGGAAATTATAATCAAGGTTATATATATGAAGTTGATTTAGTATATCCTGATGAAATAAAAGATAAAACAAAATATTTTCCTTTCTGTCCCGAAAACAAAATTCCCAATATAGAAGATTGTTTCAGATTATCAAAAATCTTTAATTCCTAAAAAATACAGACCAACAAAAAACTTATGTTAACACAAAGTAATAAAAGAAAGTATGTTGTTGAAGGAAGAATGCTAGATTGGTATTTAGATAATGGAATGATTCTTTTAAAAATTCACCGGAAACTAGTGTATAGAAAATCTAGGTGGTTAAAAAATTATATAGAGTTCAATATTGAAAAACGTAAAATAGCTAAAAGAAATAAAGATGATTTTGGAAACGTGTTCTTCAAATTAATGAATAATGCATTTTATGGTAAGACTTTAGAAAATGTGCGTAATAGACAAAATATTGAAATAGTTTATGATAAAGATAGGTTTCAAAATTTAACAAGGAAACCTACATATAAAAGAACTACTAGATTCAGTGATGAACTATGTGCTGTACATTTACGTCGAATTAGCGTAAAACATGATAAGTTTAATTTTATTGGATTCACTATATTAGATAGAATTAGCTAAACTATTTATGTATAAATTTATATATGATTATTTAGCACCTGCTTATGGCAAAAACTATAAATTACACTTTACAGATACCGACCGATTCAGTTTTCTTAGAATTAACAATACCGTATAATTCTTCACTTGATGAAGAAACAGATAAAATAAAAGATTTTATTCATCCTTCAGAATTATGTAAAGTAAAAGATGAATTAGAAGGAAATGAAGATTTCATAACAGAAGCTATATTTTTAAAATCTAAATGTTATTGTTATGATACAAATAATAATATTAAAACACATAAAACATTAAAAGGAATTTCAAAGGCATCAGTGGCTAACCAAATAACATTTCAAGATTATAAAAATGCATTATTTAATAATGAAATAAAAGCAGCATGTAATTATAGACTTAATTCAAAAAAACATAACATGTATTTAAAAGAAGAACATAAATTAGCATTAGATCCATTTGATGATAAAAGAAAAATTTTACCTGATGGAATAACTACTTTACCTTTTTAATTTTATAATTTCTAAGATAGACAAATTTGATATATATATAAAATAAAAAAAATATTGTAACACTATATTTGTATATTTTTTATCACTCGGCAAACAAATGTTCTATAACTCTATCATGAATTTTTTATCAATATTAATTGTGATAAATCCATAATCTTTTGACCAAGCATTGTTACACGATTGTTTAAATTCATCTTTATTTCTTACACATAAATCTCTTAACAAATCACTTAAGTTTCTTGCATTTATTTCAAATAGTATAAATATATTTGCATTCTTTCTAATAACACTTCCGTCTAATGAATACATACTTTGTGTTAAATAAAATACACTACAGTTATTATGTCTACATCTTGTGAAATAATTTCTCTGAACTGACTGATTTCTATCATTAACACAATCATCAAAAATTACACAATATTTCATTGTTTTATCTAGTTTACTAGGATCTTGCATATTACCACTATCCTCTATTAATTGTGTCTTTATATGCTTATTTTTATTGGTTTCAACTAACTGATTATTTTTCGCTGCTTCTTCACACCACGAACTTATTTCTTCTTCATCTTCAGATTTTTCATATTCTTTGAATAATGAACCAATTGTTGTTTTTTAAGATTATTTTCAAATCCATATTTTAAAAATTGATAGACAGGTTGTTCTGCTGTTGTTGTATAAATTATAAGATAGCTATAATCCAAAAAATTCTAAATAATAGATATGTTTTTCCACATCCTGATCTTCCACAAATAACTGACAAAACTTTATTGGATAAATTTGGATGATGATTAAATCTAAGTTTTTTTTTATTTAATGGGGGCACTTCACTCATTTTTTAATAAAAAAAACTTAATTCTAATTTTTTTATTTTTTTGTTTCTAAAGAAGAAGAATAAGAAGAATAATAATAAGAAGAGGAAAATTAAACTTCTCTAGCTTCGCGTGGGAGTTTATACCTCTCGAACGGGAGTTTATACCTCCCAAACCAAAAGATCTATCATAATCTCTTCACCTCCAAAATTTATTTCTTGTCCTTTCTCATCAGTGATTCTAATGTTAATGTTGTTAATAGTTTTTGCTTATAATAGGGAAATATATTAATGTTTGTGGAATTACGTTTAGTCTATAACCAGTGGGTACAGTAAAAGCTGGAAAACTGAATATTAAATTTGATAATTTACCATTTATATATCCTCCTTCAATAATGTCACAATGTACAACAATTGAATTTATTTCAGTTATTTTTGGAATCTTCTCACCTAAATGATAACCTTGACTATAGGTTTGTTTATTAAATCCTAATAGCTTTGACAATGATCTATCATGATTAAAATCAACTTGATGATTTTCGTCTAAAGTAAGAGAAAATTTATTAACTGCCGGTTCAACTGCAAAATGTAATTGCTTCTTATCTTTAAATGGTATACCTAAATTTCTCTTAATTTCATTTGATATTGATTCAACTTCGTAAGAACCAGGAAGAAAAGTTAGTATTTTCCATGTTTTGCCTTTATCAGTAGAATATCTAAATTGGTCATTCACATCTTTGATAACGTTTTGAATAGTGTTAAATGTGGAGAAACTAGTCAATGCAATTTGATAATTTTTATTTTGCTCCTTATTTTGTAGAATGGGTTCTAAATTACAAGTGTGTGATGAAGTAGTTGTTATAATTTTTAACGTCGTACTAAATTTTGATGAACCCAAAATCTCTGTCAAATTTTCTAAATGATTATTAATTTTGTCTAAATCTGCTGAACACATTTTTTAACTAAAAATTTTAAATAAACATTTTTTATAAAAAAACTTAAAAACAACAACATATTTCAGCTACGGGCGAAGCCCTAGAGCCTTCGGTTCGTTATACTTTTATAATCCTCTTCATTTAGAATCTTCTTTTCTAACAGTCTTTTCAATATAGCATGAATTTCATTGAAACTAGAATTATGTCCTTCTTTTATTGCAGATGTTAAAATATTTAATCTATTTAGTAATTCTTGTGGATCATCTGGTAAAAATACAATTGTTTCTGTTTTAAAACCTTTTCCTACTTTAACTCCCGTTGATAATAAATTTTCTAATTGTTTATAACGTCTTAGAGATTTTACTACACCAACTCTATCTAACATAGCTTTATATTTTATGAGATGATCTACAGCATAATTATTTAAATCTGCTCCCCTTAAAAGATCAACAAAATTTCTATCTAAACTAAAAGGAGATTTATCTGGTGAAAAAATTAAACCTCGAAAAGGTTGTGGAAATATTTCTTTTTGTCCGAGATAAAATCTAGGTATTGTTTTTTCATCCATAAATGAAATAGAATGTTCAAATTGCATAGATTTTGGTAATTTCTTATTAATGTTTGATTCTAGTAATCAATAGTCATCTAATATAGTTTTGTGCTTTGGATCTGTTATATCAATTTGTTTATCATTATTTGTAAGTTCTTTTTCTAGAGTTTTAAATGGTTTCATAGTTTTTTCAAAATCAGATTTCACTTGCTCGGTTTGCTGCATTTTTTCAAACATATCAGATTGAATACCAGCTTTTATCATTCTATGTTGAAGATGATTTTCTTTCATAAAATTTCTTTGTTTTATTAACTCTTCTAATTGTTTTATTCTTTTAAAATTATCAGCTCTAATTTTATCCATTTTTAAAATATAATATTTGAATTTTGTGGTAACATTGGAATACAGCAAAAACATTTTACTGAACAAATTATTTTTTTATTGCTTTGTTGTCTGTCATCTTTTCGCTTTAAGTTTTGTTTAGTAAAGTTTTGTTTAATAAAGTTTTGTTTAATAAAGTTTTGCTTAAATTTTTGCTTGAAGTTTTTAGCTCTTCTAAAAAAATTTTGTCATTTTCTTCATTAGAAATTTTACCATCACTCGAAATTTTGCCATCCTGTTTATTCTTATCATCAACTTTTTCTGACTGTAATTGAAATGATATTTGATTTACTTCATTAGCTATTTGATCAAATTTTTCAATCTCATCTAACGTAATAACATTATCATCACATACTCTTTGAAAGTAGTAATGTAGTTTATCATAGACTTCTTTAATATGTAAATGCTTAGTTTTTAATGATTTTCGTTTCTTAGTTATTAAAGATTTATCTAACATTGTAACAAGTAAAGTTGGAAAAACACCCGTACCTGTTAAAGCTGTAGCAACTACTGGAATTACTAAAACACATGAAGATATAACAATTGTTAAAGCACCTAAACTTCTTGTTAAGAATATGCCAATTCCTTGTGTTACATTCTTAACTTTAGTCCATCTCTTTCTTAATTTTTTATAATGCTCTAATCTTAATAATAATTGAGATTCCTTATCTTTCATATAACGTACTCTATCTTTGTGTTTTTCTTTATTCATTTTTTCAATGTCCATTAAAGTAGAACTACGTTCATATGATAACGAAGGATATATTCTTGCGGTTTCTTCCACTTTTGTTTCATCCACTTTTGTTTCTTCCATTTTTAAAGAAATATTATTAGTCACATGTTATATTTTAAAAACCTGAAAAATGGATTTAAAAGACGTTTTTAATAATACCATTTTTCTGATTTTTTCGGTGTCCTGGAACGGTCATGATTTTCAAGGTGAAAATTGTAATTCTCAAATTTGAGATTCTTAACTTTTATGATTTTCGGTGTCCTGGAACGGTCATGATTTTCAAGGTAAAAATTGTAATTCACAAATTTGAGATTCTTAACTTTTATGATTTTCGGTGTCCTGGAACGGTCATGATTTTAAGGGTGAAAATTGTAATTCTCAAATTTGAGATTTTGAAAAATTTGGAAATTGGGTATTTTTAAAAACGGTTTTTTTTCTTCATAACCTGAAAAATGACCAAAATTCATGAACTTAGACCATTTAAAAAGTACCATTTTTTGAAAAATCGGTATCTTTAAAAACGACTAAATTCATGAATTTAGGTCTTAAAAACCTGAAAAAGGGTCTAAATTCATGAATTTATGTCGTTTTTAAAGATACTATTTTTTTGAATTTTATGGTGTCCTGGAACGGTCTTTTGCCTATTACTGTGATCCACAATGTTGTTCAGTGAGATGCAAGCTGACTGGTTTATCTGATAAAACAAACACGGCTAGAGGTGAGATTCATCTGTGGCTTATTGTTTTGAATGTTCCTATCTCTATTGATAGCCAAGAACACACCGAAAACTCCCATTTATCTTATTAAAGACAGATCACTATCAGACTTCAAAGAGTGAGAAAATAGACATTACTTCGGCGTCCCACGCATTCAAAAGTCAATAGGAACTACAAACCTCTGAACAGATCATCTTTTCAAATGAAATTTTCGTGTTCAAGTCCTGGTTCAATTTTAATAAACGATATGCTATGTGAAGCCTTATTCTCCACAGATTTTTGCACTTGTTTTACTAATTGTGGTCAGTAGGATTTATGATGCAGGACTTCAACATGAAGACGGCAGAATTTCTTAATGAAAAGAAGATAACATAACCTACCAAGCAGTTTTTTCATGATGATCGAAAGTATTTCAAGATTTGTTGAATGTAGAAAAAGATGCATCACTTGCACATCTGTAATTGCCATTTTCGATGAAAAACTCATGGTCGCTTATTGTCAATTATATTTGGCCACTGAAAATGTAATTATGTACAAATAAAAAGGAATGGACCAACATTTCGTGCCACATACACTTCAAGGCCGATATGTGCTGACGATGATGACAAGATTGAACTCTGTTCCACTGCTTATCATATTTAATACATCTTGTCATCATTGTCAGCACACACAAGCCATGGAAGTGTCTGTGGCACGAAACGTTGGTCCATCCACTTTCATTTGTACAATATTTAACATCTGACACGATTTTTCAAAATGAAGATGCTCATTTTCAATAAACTTTGCATCATGTGACAGGCTATGTTTAGTATTTCAAATGGGCAGAGCATTTAGGTTGTGTCTAGTCAGTTGTAGTCACGAAACTGAAAAGCATGATTTTTTGGTCAATTCATTCACCGATGCCTAAAGGCGAGTAGAGAATTAAGATTATTACCATTGAATCAGGCTCGTGCTAGGCTTAAGATGATAGAATATTTTTCGAATTCCGACAACAATTGGTACAATTTCACTCTGTTTTCACCTCTACCTCATTCTATGCTACTTTCACATTGACAATGCTTTAACGGTCAACTGCACACGACTTCATAACTTTTGTTGATGGCGTTTGGATCGGCCCATCCGCTCACTGGCAAACTTCTTCAAGTTTGCATTATTCCCGTATGCAGCCATTTCGTGAATCATCATTTTCCTCGGTTGAGGTCAAAAGATCTCGAGTCTCCGACCAGCAGACGAGGGCTGCTGATTGTCTGCACCTATTGACCAACAATAGCATTTTCTTCACGCTGTTACGTAGTTGATGTGCTTGAATCTGCTGAGTGGATCGCTTAGATTTTGTAGCAGCTCATTCAATGATGAGAAGAGGAACATCATTACGTATACGGGTGACATGAAATTATCAGCTAAGGTGTAACAAACTTACAATCACTACTTAGCTTAATAAGGCAAACGATTTTATTTTCCTATACCAAGTGTCTCTGCTGGCCTAGTAAATGAGTTTAGTAATCTTTTGCGACTAAACTTGATGAGGATGAGTAAAAGATAAAAGATAAAAGACCGTTTCGCTTTGCCCAACAATTTAGGGAATGGACTGCATCGATGGACAGCGGAACTGTGTGAAGCTTCATATAAAGAACGAGGCAGGTCCCAGTATGGAAGTTCGTATTTTCTATTGTTTGTGCTGTGTTCAAGACATAGAAATAGTTAAAAATAAAATCTCTTTGAGCGGAAATGGAGCTTCGTTCAATGCAGAGTCAAGTCAAATGCAATCACATGCAAGCTACGTGTCGTGACGAATTGAACTGAATTGCTTTTACTTTCTGCGGCACGTTTGTGTCCTTGGTCCCTGGCTTGAAACATCCGAGAAATTTTGCATAAGTGAAATTCATAGATCTACATTTCAATTTAGCTATCCCTATGTACATGTATGTTACAAACAAAAGGGAGCATTAGATTTATGATTGCAAAAATAAGATATGCTCGACCATTTGCCAATACTACAGGCTTTAATTAGTTTATATCCGATTGCAATGATTGCTTACGAATGGCGGGCATTATTACTTTTTTCTTTATTAGGTATAGCGACAACTATCGTCACAATTGTCATGGCCATAATGTATTGATTTTTATTCACTTTCGTCTGTCTCAAACTGATATAATTGTCGAATCTACTTCGCATGTTAACCCTGACAGAGATAGGATGTGGCCATGGACATCGGTTTTGTAATTAGCTCTGGTATTGTACAGGCAGCAGTGTAGTTTAGTGCTTGGTAGAACTGTTGGAAAACAAAGATGCATCTCACACTTATAAAATTCAATGCAATGAGGATACTGAAGTCCACAAAATTACATCCACTATTTGCTGTGTCTCTTGAACAAGCTCTTCTCTCTCTTTGCATTTATACATGCGCATTTAACTAATGTCGGTACTGAATCTTTATCCTATCTTGATGAAGTTGATGAAAATATGGCACATATATGTCTTGATGTAAACTGCATTTGCCCTAGTACACCGATGGAAGGTGGCGTTAAACATGGCACTGAACACGTAAATTGGTATAAGACGTAATTTGGGATAATAATAGTAACGTTTATTTTCAAGTACCTCAAAATGAGAATCGAGAGGCATATTATCAGACACAGTTCAGAAAAATCACTTGCAATACAAATCAAGAACTAAGGAAAAAGAAATGACAAAAAGTTAAACACGAACAACATGATAAAAAAAATAACGCATCATCAGGCGCAAGAAATGATATACATTGTCATTCTACATGGTTATTGTCAAGTCAAAGAAAAATAACTGTTCATGAGCTTGGACATGTACACGAAAAAACTGTTACTGCAAGCTGCAGTTTGACACAAGGGAATTGAGAATTTGCCACTGTACAAAAGTTTCGGAGGTTTCAGATGGTGAAGTGGATGGCTAGTGTCAGATACGATGGACTGAAAAAGTTTGAATCCCTGAATGGTTCGGCGATATTGCAAAGGAACGAAAAATGCACATGAACAATTACTTTCTGAGCAAATTACTTTGTGACATCTCTTTTGGATATTCTCAATCATCACAGTCTGTCCTTGAGATAGATTTACAAAAATTGGCGAGCAATATTCGAGAACTGAGCGTATACATGAAAAATAGACTTGACATAGTTGGCATTTGTTCCAAAACGGTTTAAGTTGGCGCAACATCGCAATCTTAGAAGATGCCTTCTTTCACACATGAAAAGTTGAATAGTTGGATAAGATGAAAAGTTTTAAAATAAGCAGGAAAGCTATCAAACTTTGTGTGATGTAGTTATGAAATAAACCAGAATAACAAAGAGCACAATAAATTAGGCAGTGCCAATCAGTTGCCACTTCATACCACACTTCGCAGATATATTCATCATGCACATGATAAAATCCAGTATCCTGACGAAACTGACATGCAGCCCTACACTGCATGTATATAAGCGATAGATAATCGATGTCATAATGAGAACTACAGTGATGATCACAAAAAGTGGACCACCTGAATTTTATCCAACTTTCGCATGTCAATAATTGAAATTTTGTCAATAATAGGTGCACATTTGGCAGAAAAATAAAAGCTGAAGTAAATTTTTTGTTGTTGTACTGTAGAGTTGTTGTTCTGTAGAGTCAGCCAATGGTAGGTTCACTGGTGGTCACATATATTTTGCAACCTCACCAGAAAGTTCACTTACTTAATCGAATCCGGAAAGGCATGCCTTCGATCAGGCGATTGATCACTACTTGACCTAAACTCTCCCTCTCTTGCTTTAACGAAACTTCAAGTCGAGAAAGACCATCTCCAGGAAGAATTAATCGACTCACACCGCATTTCAGTAAATGTGCCTTTTTCAAAATTTTACAAATCCATCAAAATCATGCTATCCCTTTGGATAGAGTTCATTCGGCCATTCATCCATATCGCAGCGCAAATAAGCAATCATTTACCTCCTTGATTCAGACAATGTCAAATGATCAGGAATTGGAATACCTGACTTCATCCTAAACTCTCAAACGGCCATTGTGATCTCGGAGACATACAGACTCTTCATAAATCCAAACAATTTGATTCCATTGAGAAAGCCAGTGACTGTGCTTAGCGTCCGCTTCAGCCAGCTCTAGCTCTTGTGGTTGGTGGTCAATGCTATCCCTGATGGTCTCACAGCTTATGCAGTGCTCACTTTTCAGACGACGTATCACCGATATGGCAGAAACCGTCGGCTTCTGATGTGAACTCCTTAACAAATAGGAAAAAGCGGGATCGCTTCTTACCAAAAGCGAAAAGGTCTAATCATCCGAGCTGTTTGAAAGCGTGTCTTTCCTTTCCGACCGGATTCCAACTTTTTTTAGGAAGGGAGAAAAATAGTTTTCCACCTTTGGATGGTGGTCTTTGGGACAGCTAACTATGTACCTTTCGGCAAATCGGCCGTTTGGACTGTCCTTCTGATAAAAGAGTAGAAACTTTGCTCTTCAAAAACACTTTCGCAAACATCGACTCAGTCATCATAAAATAAGATGAATTCAAAACCGAATAAAAACTTTTTTTACAACATATCTGGATCAACCAACACTTTGATTTGGATGTGTATAGCAGACGTCTAGACAACATAGATATTGAAAGCTTGATAATGACCTCATTAGCGCCAAAAGATGTAAACAACTTTTCAACAACATTCAGGAACAGTAAATTATGCAATACTTTTGGAACATCATGACTTCTCCAAAACGTACACCGAGGGCTCATCAGATGTTACAAATGTACCTGACCGAAATAGGCCATGTATCAGGAGAACTATTTAATGTACTCGTGTCACAGACCAACTCTATTGTTGGCCGGCTTGAAAAAATTAGATCGACGACAAAATTCGATGCAATTTATCATTTTTTTATTGTCTCAAAAGACGACGATTCGTCTTGCGCATAGAGTTCTTCCTGTCACATCAAACTTTATATTGGATTGTTTAGATGCCGATGCAACAGGCGATGCAATGGCATCTAATGAGTGCCCGACAGGTCAAAATCAACAAAACAAAACAATGCATTTTAGATTACATTTGAAGCTTAGCAAGACGAAAATTACGTATTTTGAAAATGCATATGGCATTGAAATTTACTTGAGACTCTGTGCAAGCCAAAGATATTCACAAAATATATGCTACGTATACGTTTCTTGAAAGACGATACACAGTATTTGATCGTAGATATTTGACACAGTATTTTGAAACAGTATTCACATAGATATCTACGTGATCTTCAGAGACTGCGTGAAACATACATTTGAAATATAAATGAATCACATCTGTCATAGCATCAAAAGAATTTCTTTGAGACGAAGCGGTACGCGGTGAACGTGTAGGATCGCAAGTGGTACTGAGACATTAAAAGGCTAGCAACCACTGCTTAATTCTCGGTCCCATAACGAGTGCTAGTAAAATATATTTTTTCGAAAGGACTCGTTCCTACCTATATAAAATTCAATTACATTTAAAGCAGTATTAATAGTGGAAACAAGTAGTCTAATAATAGGGAATTTTCATTTTGAGTGATTTCGATCAGAATTTCGAGAATCATAGATTTCACAAAAATGATAAGCGAAAGAAAGAGTTATACTAACAATAAAAAAATCAATAATATGCATTTCAAACTGCCGTTTCATAAACGATTTCAATCAAAAATATTAAATAGAAATTGTAGCCAAGATAGCATTGGTAAGTGAGTATGGTTGTCAGACAGCATCTTCTTTTGATAATAAATCTGATGGTAACTCTTGTGTATGCAGTATGTTAGGATTCCAATAACACTAAATCTAAATATAGAGATCGCTTATACACTTGTCTTGTTCACTAACTGTAGATGAAATTGTAGGATGTTTTAAACTAGACACCATGAACACAAGCGTGCTGAAGAAAATAAAGGCACCAGTAGCGCTCCATGCCAACGCATGAAAGACAAACTGATTGTTTCAAGCATTTAGAGCCCTCATGTTGGTTTCATTAGAAAACTGTCCAACATGCCGTTGCAAAAGCAGACACACATCTTAACCCTCCGAGACCTGAGGAGGTCCAGTGGACCCCCTCGCCATATTTTTATATTCTACTTTTTGTGCTGAGGATATATCGACCGCTCATGCCCATACAAAATCATCACTTTTGACAGTGAATCTGTGTGTGTTATTTCATTCACAACCCCAATAATCCAAACA
Source organism: Prostheceraeus crozeri (assembly GCA_907163375.1). NCBI lineage: Eukaryota > Metazoa > Platyhelminthes > Polycladida > Euryleptidae > Prostheceraeus > Prostheceraeus crozeri. The sequence goes on from CAJQUW010016148.1 coordinate 63,129, forward strand.
TATTTCATAACATAATTCATCTAGTGGCTAATACTATCTTTTGAAAGTCTTGCCAATTGCCAATTCAAATCTTGTATGAGACAACCAAAGTCTTTGCTATACATACTACGTAAAAATAAGCGAATTCAAATAAAAGGAATAATACTATAAATTAAATTGTATAGGTTGTAATGATTATTATATCGGCCAGTCAGGTGATACCCATCGCCATAGAGTTACTGTTCATCGACAACGAATTCAGGAAGCTAAATACTCTTACCTACCTGTCAGCAAGCATGTAAGAAACTGTGCAGCTAACATGGAAATCAAATTTTCTATCACATCATTCTATAAAATGCCTTTGGGTTCCACAAGAATAGATCGTGAACATAAAGAGGCCATAATAAAATAGCCACTATGTGAGAAAATCCATATTTGCTGGACAACGTTTTGGGAGTCACCTGGTCCCTTCCTCAGGTCACAAGAAATGAAAGATGAGAAAATCAGCGGCGAATACAATTTACAATTCGCGAAGCGGTTACCAAGTACGGTTGATGAAAACCTGAGTTATTGTTGAACACTTTTGATTGGTTAACCTTAATAAATGAAGATTCAACCACACGTCTGGTTCTAAAATCACTACAGTGCAATAAGACAAAACGTCATGCCCATTTAAATCAATAGAATGACCTGTTTGCATACAATGTTGGGCCAAAGCATTATTTTCATCAAAATATCTGACATCAGCTTTCTTGTGTTCATTGATACGAGTAATAAAAGATCGACCTGTTTCATCGACATAAAATTTATCGCAGTCTTCACGTGGTATACTATGCACACCGCCAGGTTTCTTAATACTGTTGTTATGAACTAGGTTTTATTTGATACTGTTAGAGTAACGAAATACAAGTTTGGTGCCGTAACATTTACCCAAGCGATGATTACTGGTACAATTAAGAGAAGGTAAAAAGGGTACAGAAAGAAAATTTACATTATTTACATGTAAATTATCCAACAAAGGTTCAGGTCGAAAATACATAGACTTAGCTTTAGATATAGCTTTGTTTAAGACATCTGGATGATAATCAAGTTTCATAAACGAAGAAAAAATGAAATCAATTTCATCATTAATAGAATCAGAACTACAAATACGAAGCGCACGCAAAAACTGGCCGCGAGCGACATTTATTTTAACAATTAATGGATGAAAAGAAAAGAAATGAAGATAGCTGTTAGAGTGAGTATCCCTTCTAAAATCGGAAAAACAAAGAGAACGGTCAACCTTCTTAATCAAAACATCTAGAAAGGGAATGGCGTTATGGGATTCATACGCATAAGAGAATTTCAGAGAAGGATATAAACAGTTAATAAAAGACAGGAATGAATCCAAATCAAATTCATGCGAAACTAAAGATAGAACATCGTCAACATAACGAAACCAAAGAAGAGGGCTGTTGCCAGTATGAGTAGGAAGCAACTCGCTTTCTACATGCTCAAGGAAAAAATTCGCAAGCACAGGGGAAAGTGGGTTTCCCATGGTTAAGCCAAAAACTTGCTGAAAATAATTGCTTTCAAAGGTAAAATAATTGTGACTATGACATAATCGAACAAGATCTAGCAGACAATCTACACTAACAGGAAAGTCATAAGAAACGGAAGAAAGACGACGAGACAAAAAATCTATAGTAGGTTGAACAGGCACATAAGTAACTTAGTAAACAGAGAAATGGCATCGAAAGAAACGAATTTATCTCCGGGATTCAGAGAGATGTTCGAAATTGAGTTCAACAAATCAGATGAATTCTTAAGATGACTAATGGAAAGCAACCAAGCAAAGGGGAAAGAGAACGGGATAAGGTCTTAGAAAGCTTATGGCGAATTGCAACAAGAAATAATCGGACGAAATGGACAATTGACCTTGTGGACTTTCGGAAGTCCATAAGCGTAAGGTAAAGAGGGCAAAATCGCTTTGAATGATAAAACAAAATTCCTATCTGCAGGGTACTCATCAGCAATTGATTTCAACCCACTATTAAAATTCCTTTGCATAAGAAGCAAGGGATCATTAGAAACAGTGCGATAAGCATCCTGACAGGATAAAATATCCATCATCTTTCTTACATAATCCTTGCGATTAAGAATGACAATTTTTCCTCCCTTGTCAGGCTAAAAAATATGTAACAACTTATTTTTACGTAAAGAAGATAAAGCTGACTGATAGCGCCTTGAAAGTCCGTTAGAAAAATTACCAAGACTATCAAAAATACCGCTATTTTGACCATAAATGAAATTCTTATGAAAAGAATCTTTAGAATCATACATCTTTGATACAAATTCAGGGAAAACCTGACGATTGTTAGGAAGAGCAAAATTTAAACCAAAGCCTAACAGTTCCAATTCAAAATTAGAAAACACAAAATCGGAGAGATTCACGATATTTTCGATGAAACTAAATTTGGCCCACATACTTCTTGAAATGAGGGATGGTAGGAGTTTGTCAAAATGTGACCGAGAACTTTCAGTTTTATGTTTGACCCCATCACGAACATAGCAATCCAATGCACACCTGACATCAGGAGTCAAATATCCCTTAAGATGACAGCGAGCTTTTCGAACATTGAAGAAATGGCGATTAGTCTCCTGCTTGGTGTTCGCAATCGCAGAACGCAACACCGAATGCGCCGCGACAGGAAAAGGATTGTTTGGATCTATCTTGTAAGTCCATGACATTGTTCTAGGTACTACAGTGCCGGGACGAAAATTAGCAACTTTTTAATTCAAGTTGTCAGTTTTATTGAAGAATTGCTCTACTGTGTTTCTTCATACACTGCGGATGAGATATCATTGATAATTTGACCTCAATTGCTCTACTGTGTTTCTCCATACACTGCGGATGAGATATCATTGGTAACTTGACTGCAAGAGCATTTCAACTTGAATTTGAATTTCCTTAGCAGTGTATGACATATAGCTTTCAAACCACTTTTCTCAGCGAAATCATGGGTAGAAAGCGTGATCTCAGCGAGTATCAAAAAAGGCATCATCGATGCTCTCATTAATGAAGGATTCAGCCAGGTCTACGTTGCTGCTAAATTGAAAGTCAATAAATCAACGATCAGCCGATGTGTCAAAGGCAATAGATCTTCGTAGAAGAATTCCGGGAGGAAGAAAATGACAAGCATCAGACAGGATAGAGTTCTCAAGCGCCTGTGCCTCGCTAATCGCAAGTTTTCGTCCGTTGAACTTGCTCGCGAGTGGGAGGAGTCAGCTGGCGTATGTGCAGATCCCAGCACCATCCGCAAACGGCTCCGTTCGTTTGGACTCATCTCCCGACGCATGGTGAAGAAGCCCCTTCTCACTCAGAAGCAGCGCATGGCTAGAGTGGCATGGTGTCGATAACACAGAAACTGGACCGAAGATCAGTGGAAGAATGTCTTCTTCTCTGACGAATAGAAAATCGAGATGACTTACCATTCCGGCAACACTCGAGTCCGAAGATCCCGATTAACCAAATTCAATGGCACTCTATGGCATTCTATGACACGCAATGGGAGTGCCATAGCACACCTCACCATTCAATCGAAGTCAATTGGATCCAATTGCACTGGAAGTGGGAAAATATGAGTGCCATAGAAGCTCTCCAAAAGAAGCAAACGCGCAGCGACAGTTTTGACTCAGTAATCTGACTTTGTCCAATGATATTGCAACATTTGCATGTTCAGTATAATTTCAGATGCCTTTGGCATGTGCAACAGTCATTGTTAATCACATCCTTTGGTCGTGTCTCAGTGTCTCGTATTTTTATGAAAATCCGTCGTTTGATGAATCAATCATCTTATCCGGTTTGTCTCAATCATCACACCAATGGAGTAAGTTCAAATGAAACTTCAGTTGTTCAGTATCATTTGTATAGTCCATCAGTCAAATCATCAAGTCCTCATTGTTCCAGCAATTCATTCACGCACTGTTTTATTGAATTATGCAATTATTTAGATTTTTCGAGGTAGGAATTAGAACTACTGTAATATAAGATTTATGTAGACAGTCTTATCTATTCCTCGTTCAATTGTCGTATGTGTAAAGTAGCCATTTCAAAAAAAATACGTTCAAGTGCTATGCGATGTGCGTTATCATAGCACAAGAATTATTGTAAATTTGAATAGCTTAACTAGATTAAATTATTCAGGATATTAATTTGAAAATCGTAAACCTTTCTCAGCGAAGACCTACGCATAAATTTATGCTATAAGTTTTGAAGATAAGGTGTAATCACTTAAATGATGCAGCAGTTAGTTACATCGAAATTGGAACAGAATTTTTCTTATATTAGATACCGGGTGTATCTTTTGATTCCGCTTGTTTCATAGCCTTCTAACTGGCCCAAGCATATTATGTTTTAAATTTCAGTTCCGGCTAATCGGGTTCTTTCAACGAGTCTGCTGCGTCATCAGTAGTAAGTAAACGGCGAACACCCGACCGGCGCGCCCCCCCCTCTGGAACGACAGAGGTTGTAGTCTGTCGTGGTGTGCCGGCCAGGTTGGTTCACGTTCACAAAATGTTCGCTGACTCCCCCCCTCTGGAACGACAGAGTGTCGTGGTGGACTTGGGCGACCGCCAGGATTAGTCTTGAGGCTATAGTGTGTGATCTTTTTCGTGCAATCTGCTGAATGTTGGGTTGTAAAATGGGCTGTTTCGAGTGGAAGGAGTGCTCGGATGAGAAAACGGAGGCCAGATTCGGATTCAGCGTGAAATTCTGCATCGGTATGGTGAATTTGAAAGCAATCGGAGAGAAAAAATTTTCGCTAACGTCCCCCCCCTCGGCAGAGCTAGCTTCGATCTCTGCTTCCAGTGGACGGATTTAGTCGTGCAATAGCTCGTTTGAAAGCTAAGAGTGAGACCAATTCAGTGAAAGAATCGGCTTGTTCATATCTGTCTTCATTTAGATGTGAGACGCCATTTAAGATTTTGGGAGATTGGCGAAAAACGACAGAGTTAGAATTTTGGACGTTTTGGGCTGTAACGCCAAAACGAACCATCGGATGGGAAAACGGATTTTAGATTTGGAATCAGCGTCAAATTCTGCATCTGTATGGTGAGTTTCAAGTCAATCGGAGAGAAATAATTTTTTATCACAAAATTTTTTCGAAAAAACGACAGAGTTAGAATTTTCGCGATGGCTGCCTTCTGTAGAGCCAAAAACGAAGCATCGGATGGGAAAACGGAGGCCAGATTTGGATTCAGCGTCCAATTCTACATGGAAATGGTGTATTTCCAGCTCAATCGGACCTCTAGAATCGGCGATAGAAGCGTTTTAAGATTTTAGATGATGGGTATTACGTCATCAGCTGATCGCCACACACTATATAAGCGGGAACCGACGGAGACTTGTCATTAAGACGAGAGCGATTGTCAGAGGTAGGTCGTCTCTCTGAGGTCCGATGATAGCTTCGGACATTCCAAATTCCGGGTGTCTGCACGAAACCGACTTAGAAAATTTCATTGCTGATATCAGCTAAGGCGTGAGACTTAGAGGTTAGCCAGGAGATGGCCTTCGTCTCCAGGCCATAAAAGACTCCAAAACTTTAAAGGCTTGTAACTTTGCTTCTACAAGTCCGTTTGACTTGATTCAAAAAAGGTTCGGTCGCTATTGACCTGCCCTAAGTGACAGACTACTTATAAAATTTCATAAGTAGTGCTAAAAAATTGAAAAATTTAAATTCACTAGTTTTGGAGGTTTTCTGGGGTTTTCGACCCTGCTGAAGTCAATGAAAGCATTTTTAATGATGTCTGAGCCAGTCGTCTCATGGTATACGCGGCTTTTCACTGAAAGCGAGCAAGACACGGAGAGTTTCACTGTAATATTCCACTGACAGGGTGTTCCTTCGGGACGGCGGACGATGCCGTAGTGATAAGTGTGGCAAGGGAGTGTGTCATAGTTTAGACCGTAACCGCTGGGACAACTCATGTCTCATGTTGGGCATTTGACACAGTTCTCAACGTAGCACTTTGAACGCCAATCGGTTGAGTCTTAGCTATGTTGTCATGGGTGGCCTCTAAACATCTCCATTGCAAAACGCTGGTGAATCAAGCTCTCTACGGTTTGCTATCAAGCTGCTCAAAGTCTGTCAACCTCTTACCAACTCTACAGGTTTTCATGTCTGAGCCAGTCGTCTCATGGTATAAGCGACTTTTCACTGAAAGCGAGCAAGACACGGAGAGTTTTGCTGTAATATTCCACTGACAGGGTGTTCCTTCGGGACGGCGGACGATGCCGTAGTGATAAGTGTGGCAAGGGAGTGTGTCATAGTTTAGACCGTAACCGCTGGGACAACTCATGTCTCATGTTGGGCATTTGACACAGTTCTCAACGTAGCACTTTGAACGCCAGTCGGTTGAGTCCTAGCTATGTTGTCATGGGTGGCCTCTAAACATCTCCATTGCAAAACGCTGGTGAATCAAGCTCTCTACGGCTTGCTATCAAGCTGCTCAAAGTCTGTCAACCTCTTACCAACTCTACAGGTTTTCATGTCTGGCGATCAAGTCATGGACGGTGCAAGTCACGGAGATTTTCGGTGTGATACTTCCTGTGGGTGGGCGTTCTTTCGACACAGCGGTGAAGTCCGTAGCGATGAGTGCTGCACGGGACGTGGGCAATGGTAATCCTTGTGAAACCTCTCTGCGTCATGTTTGCAAGTGGTTGCCTTTTGTGTCAACGTTGTACTCTGACCGCCAGGGCGACATTTAGCTATCTGCCACAGATTACCTCATAAAATCTCCATTGCACTTGTCTCCCGACAGTTGCCCAAGCATGTGAGAATGAACCATCAGTTCTTGTCTCTATCACGGAGACGAAATGATGAAGGGATGAAATGGGAGGACATTCATGCGCCACACGCAACACATTACAGATTTCTCTCTTCGCTAGTGAACAAGCTCTTGTCAGTGTCGTCAGAAACTTTATCATGTCGTACAAAAGTTTTATTGCAACACAGGTGGATGTATAGTTAGAAAGTTTGATCATCAACGTTTTATTCGTAAGTCTAGTCAGAAACTGTATCATGGTTTGCAAAGTTAGTGTAGTCAAATAATATTACCGCGACACCCGTTTGAGAAAATAAAGTTTGATCATGACGTTTATTCGTGAGTGTCGTCAGAAACTTTATCATGGTTTGTAGAAGTTATACTGCAACACAGGCGGATGTATAGTTAGAAAGTTTGATCATCAACGTTTCATTTGTAAGTCTAGTCAGAAAGTGTATCATGGTTTGTAAAAGTTTTACTGCTACAGAGGTTGATGCATAGTTAGAAAGTTTGATCATGACGTTTATTCGTAAGTCTAGTCAGAAACTTTATCATGTCGTACAAAAGTTTTACTGCAACACAGGTTGATGTATAGTTAGAAAGTTTAATCATCGAAGGTTTATTTGCAAGTTTAGTCAGAAAGTGTATCATGGTTTGCAAAAGCAAAGTTTAATCAAATCGTTTACTGCGACGCACGTTTGTAAAAGTAAAGTTTGATCTTTGAAGTTGTATTCGTAAGTCTAGTCAGAAAGTGTATCATGGTTTGCAAAGTTAGTGTAGTCAAATATTTTTACTGCGACACAGATTGATGTATAATTAGAAAAGTTTGATCATGACGTATTATTTGCAAGTTTAGTCAGAAAGTGTATCATGGTTTACAAAAGAAAAGTTTAGTCAAATCTTTTACCGTGACACATGTTTGAGAAAATAAAGTTTGATCATGACGTTTATTCGTGAGTGTCGTTAGAAAGTGTATCATGGTTTGTAAAAGTTTTACTGCTACACAGATTGATGTATAGTTCGAAAAGTTTGATCATGACGTTTATGAAACACAAGTGTCATAAAATGTAAGTGTCAGTGTAGTCAACTAGTTTTACCTGACACGTTTGTAAAAGTAAAGTTTGATCATTGAAGTTTTACGAAACATAAGTGTCATAAAATGTAAGCGTTAGTGTAGTCAACTAGTTTTACACAGTGTAGATTGTCTTGTAACTTACTTTCAGAGTTAGAATGTTTATGAAAATCGCTCTGTTTTATCTGTTTGTATGTTAAAAGAAAGTTTCAACAATTTACAAGATAAAAAATAAAGCTTCACCAGTTTACAAGTTAAAAATAAAGTTTCAATAGTGTGTACGTTAGAAATAAAGTTTTAGCTGTTTGCAAGATAAAAAATAAAGTTTCACAAGTTTACAACTTAAAAATAAAGTTTCACCAGTGTACAAGTTAGAAACAAAGTTTCAAGTGTGTATATGTTAGAAATAAAGCTTTATCTGTTTGCATGTTGGAAACAAAATAAAGTTTCAACAGTTTACAAGATAAAAAATAAAGTTTCAATAATGTGTACGTTAGAAATAAAGTTTAAGCTGTTTGTGTGTTAGAAATAAAATAAAGTTTCAACAGTTTATAGATTAAAAATAAAGTTTCAACAGTGTGTATGTTGGAAATAAAGTTTAAGCTGTTTGTGTGTTAGAAATAGAATAAAGTTTCAACTGTTAATAGATTAAAAATAAAGGTTCAACAGTGTGTACGTTAGAAATAGAGTTTTAGCTGTTTGTATGTTAAAAATAAAGTTTCAACAGTGTGTACGTTAGAAATAGAGTTTTATCAGTTTGTAAATTTAGATTGTAGGATTTACTAGTTTGCAAGTTAGACTAAGCGTTATACTATTTGTAAATGAAAGATATAGTTTCAACAGTTTACAGATTAGAAATAAAGTTTAAGCTGTTTGTGTGTTAGAAATAGAATAAAGTTTCAACAATTTGTAGATTCAAAAATAAAGTTTCAACAGTGTGTACGCTAGAAATAAAGTTTTCGCTGTTTGTATGTTAAAAATAAAGTTTCAACGGTGTGTACGTTAGAAATAAAGTTTTATCTGTTTGTAAAATGAGATTGCAGGATTTACTAGTTTGCAAGTTAGACTAAGCGTTCTACTATTTGTAAATGAAATATATAGTTTAAACAGTTTACAGATTAGAAATAAAGTTTCAACAGTGTATACGTTGGAAATAAAGTTTTAGTCGTTTGCGCGTTAGAAATAAAATAAAGTTTCAAGAGCTTACAAGTTAAAAATAAAGTTTCAATAGTGTGTACGTTAGAAATTAAGTTTTAGCTGTTTGCAAGATAAAAAATAAAGTTTCACCAGTTTACAAGTTAGAAATAAAGTTTCACCAGTGTACAAGTTAGAAATAAAGTTTCAATAGTGTATATGTTAGAAATAAAGCTTTATCTGTTTGCATGTTAGAAACAAAATAAAATTTTAACTGTTTGCAAGATAAAAAATAAAGTTTCAATAATGTGTACGTTAGAAATAAAGTTTTAGCTGTTTGTATATCAAAAACTAAGTTTCAAGAGTTTACAAGTTAAAAAATAAAGTTTCAATGGTGTATACGTTAGAAATAAAGTTTTAGCTGTTTGTATATCAAAATAAAGTTTCAAGAGTTTACAAGTTAGAAATAAAGTTTCAACACTGTGTATGTTAGAAATAGAGTTTTATCTGTTTGTAAAATGAGATTGCAGGATTTACTAGTTTGCAAGTTAGACTAAGCGTTCTACTATTTGTAAGTGAAAGATGTAGTTTCAACAGTTTACAGATTAAAAATAAAGTTTCAACTGTGTGTATGTTGGAAATAAAGTTTAAGCTGTTTGTGTGTTAGAAATAGAATAAAGTTTCAACAGTTTATAGATTAAAAATAAAGTTTCAACAGTGTGTGCGTTAGAAATAGAGTTTTAGCTGTTTGTATGTTAAAAATAAAGTTTCAACATTGTGTATGTTAGAAATAGAGTTTTATCTGTTTGTAAAATGAGATTGCAGGATTTACTAGTTTGCAAGTTAGACTAAGCGTTATACTATTTGTAAATGAAAGATATAGTTTCAACAGTTTACAGATTAGAAATAAAGTTTAAGCTGTTTGTGTGTTAGAAATAGAATAAAATTTCAACAATTTGTAGATTCAAAAATAAAGTTTCAACAGTGTGTACGCTAGAAATAAAGTTTTCGCTGTTTGTATGTTAAAAATAAAGTTTCAACGGTGTGTACGTTAGAAATAAAGTTTTATCTGTTTGTAAAATGAGATTGCAGGATTTACTAGTTTGCAAGTTAGACTAAGCGTTCTACTATTTGTAAATGAAATATATAGTTTAAACAGTTTACAGATTAGAAATAAAGTTTCAACAGTGTATACGTTGGAAATAAAGTTTTAGTCGTTTGCGCGTTAGAAATAAAATAAAGTTTCAAGAGCTTACAAGTTAAAAATAAAGCTTCAATAGTGTGTACGTTAGAAATTAAGTTTTAGCTGTTTGCAAGATAAAAAATAAAGTTTCAATAATGTGTACGTTAGAAATAAAGTTTTAGCTGTTTGTATATCAAAAACTAAGTTTCAAGAGTTTACAAGTTAAAAAATAAAGTTTCAATGGTGTATACGTTAGAAATAAAGTTTTAGCTGTTTGTATATCAAAATAAAGTTTCAAGAGTTTACAAGTTAGAAATAAAGTTTCAACACTGTGTATGTTAGAAATAGAGTTTTATCTGTTTGTAAAATGAGATTGCAGGATTTACTAGTTTGCAAGTTAGACTAAGCGTTCTACTATTTGTAAGTGAAAGATGTAGTTTCAACAGTTTACAGATTAAAAATAAAGTTTCAACTGTGTGTATGTTGGAAATAAAGTTTAAGCTGTTTGTGTGTTAGAAATAGAATAAAGTTTCAACAGTTTATAGATTAAAAATAAAGTTTCAACAGTGTGTGCGTTAGAAATAGAGTTTTAGCTGTTTGTATGTTAAAAATAAAGTTTCAACATTGTGTATGTTAGAAATAGAGTTTTATCTGTTTGTAAAATGAGATTGCAGGATTTACTAGTTTGCAAGTTAGACTAAGCGTTCTACTATTTGTAAATGAAATATATAGTTTCAACAGTTTACAGATTAAAAATAAAGTTTAAGCTGTTTGTGTGTTAGAAATAGAATAAAGTTTCAACAGTTTGTAGATTAAAATAAAGGTTCAACAGTGTGTACGTTAGAAATAGAGTTTTAGCTGTTTGTATGTTAAAAATAAAGTTTCAACAGTGTGTACGTTAGAAATAGAGTTTTATCTGTTTGTAAAATGAGATTGCAGGATTTACTAGTTTGCAAGTTAGACTAAGCGTTCGACTATTTGTAAATGAAATATATAGTTTCAACAGTTTACAGATTAGAAAATAATGTTTCAACAGTGTACAAGTTGGAAATAAAGTTTTAATAGTTTATACTCTTGAAATATAGTTATATCCGTTTATGTCTTGGAAATAAAGTTCTAACAGTTTGTATGTTAGAAATGAAGTTTTATCTGTTTGTATGCTAGAAATAAAGTTTTATCAGTTTCCATGTTAAAAAATAAAGTTTTTAACAGTTTTAATAGTGCATACGTTAGAAATAAAGTTTTAGCTTTTATATGGTAGAAATAAAAATATAGCTATTTGTAAAATAATTAAAATTGTAAGTGATTAGCATATTTCGTTTGCTGAAAAGAAGGTGTTCCAGCTGTTAGTGTTAGTGTATTAATATTGAAGAATTTAGTAGTATCTGTTCAATTGAAGACTATAGTGGTTCTAGCAAATATTAAAAACAGCAGCCATTATATAATTTATGAAACTGAACCCTTTCCTGCTGCTCTCATTCGAGTGGTACCTTATACATATTACCACCTTTCATAACGGGCATTGTATCATAAGAGGCTTATGTGATTTCAATAAAGTATCACGGATTGTAAAATTCCTAATGCGTTATCTTTTTGATGTACAGCTAATGGAGGCATGTTGAACGTTGGGTTTTTTCCTTCATTCACTTACGACTCATCATATGAATGAGTTAAGGTGAAAACGGTATGCGTCATCACTTTGACTGACAAAGGAACGCACACGCACTGAATGAGGAAAAGATCAGGCTGTCAACAAGGATGAATAGAATGTTATCGAATGGTCTGACATCTACGACAATGAGGTGGACCCATTTTTAGACATGGGTTATCGCTTTGTCTGATATGAAAACGTTCACACGCTCACATATTCAGCTGTGAATATAATTTACCATTGCTATTTTTAGTGACTATCTTTACAAAGAATGACAGTGATGTAAGCAACATGCTTCCTAACCTGAATAGAGCTGTTTGTGTTATTCTATTAGACATGTCGTTTAGCAAATCGGCGATACAACGATGTTGCCCACCCGTTAGAAAAATTAGCACAACCGAGTTGTGTGAAGTGTTACTTGATGATGCAAAGATACATCACATTTCATTTTTGATTGAAAATCAAAGTGCTCTTCTGAAACTGGGTGATGGCATTCATTGTCAATTGAGTGAAAATTTGATAAAACTGTGGTTTTTCATTGCTGTAAAATGTGTTTACTGCTACACGCATGATTGGTGCAGGAATACCAATGACACTTGATAAACATGAACAACACCTTTACATTCAAAGTGATCTGATTTCACCTATTTCTTTTGGTGAGAAAAAAGAATACATTTTACGCGATTTCATTCATGACAAAGACGCTTCATATGGAATAGTCCAGAAATTGTTTGAACCTATTTTCTACCATCCTGTCGTCAAACAAATGATACCCTCTATTGCTATCAAAATTACAAATGGTTTACAAGAGTGTATCCATGTGAAAGATAATAAATCCCTCATAACTTTAGTGCTTCGGAAAACAAAGTGAAGTTGTTGTGATACGTTTATTGAAATAAAAATACATCATAAAAACACGTTTTTTACAATGTTTAGTGGAAAAGTCTTTACATAGGGGACTGTAGGGAACTATTTACAAGGAAATACGATCTAATGCGACACATAAAACAACCATGCGTATCTACAAAAAAGCATCATCAAAATACTGAGTTAAGGATGAATCTATTTACACGTCTCCTGAATGTGGTAGTGTGAGTTTTATTCTTTTGGGTGGAGGTATGTTTGTGTCAGGATGTCCATGTGGAAGAGATGTGTTATGTCCCATCCAACACCTCTTATCCTCCCATGCAGAAAGCGCTCGTTTCTTAAATGTGTACGTTTTCACAGTATGAACTTGAGATTTTAAGATTGTCATAATGACAAACGTTATAGTTTTATTTTTATAGGCCTTCTTATAGGACCGATGTTTCATTTTGTGAACAATTGATTTTGATATTCCTTTAGCACGCTTAATACTATCTGCACATTCTTTTAATTTCATGGAATACATTTTAGGGCGGAGGAGAATCATTTCATCTATTTCCTTTCCTGCTGTTTCATCCTTAAAACAACCAAGTTTGGCTTTATTCTGTATGGAAAAGAGTGGATGAGCGGGATTGTAGTTAGATGTGTCGAAATATTTTTCTAATGACTTAGCTACTTCATTAAAATTTAAATCTTTTTGAGTGGTAATACCTAAGAAGAAACTATCTGTATCACCACCCAACAAACGAACCTCTTTTACGAGAGGACATGGTTTTAGTATTTTATAAAAGAGTTGGTACATTTCAAGCTTAGAGTAATCTAGTACAGCTTGGCCAATATAGATGGGCTTGCACAACTCAACTTCAGATTTTATCATTTTAACACCTACAAGATCCTCATCGATAATGTCTCTATCAATGAAAAGAGGTGATGAGGTCAATTTGTGATATTTTTGATCATCAATGACTAGTTTGTAGTTTATGCGTTTTCTAACATCCTCCATGGTCTTTCCGAAAAGACTATTATTCTTATATTTATAAAAATCTTTTTCAAAATTATTTTGGGCTAGTGCACGTTTCTGGCTGTTACTATCAATATATGGTTTGAGGAAGGCTTTCTGTCTAAATTTGATAATGCGGTGAACTGACTTTAGAAGCATGCCCATTTCTAAATAGAATTTAAGTATGCAGAAGTGTACGAGATAATTTTTCTTATCATATTGGATGAGTAAAAGTTTGCGGCATGGTTTGTACCTTGGCTGTCCACACTCTGTTAAGTTATTATGAAATTGTGACATGAATGGTGAAAACATATCTTCAGTCACTTCACCAGATTGAGATGCGAGTGGGAAATCAGCAGTTTTATTTCTAATACTATTTGGATAAATCAAATCCACTTCAAAATAATATCCCCAATCACCTTCATCTGGAATCTTCAGTATGTTTGAAGGGTTGGAGTAATACTCAAGCTCATCTTGATTGAACCAACTAAACTCGGAATGAGGTAGTGGTTTGGATAGTGAACTGCCATATAAATTATTTTGGTCATAGTACTTTAGGTGGATATGATCATCACCTACTGTTTCAGATTTCATATGATGTTTATTTACAAATGTGAGACCACCGCGTATTCCGCGCTCAAATATATTATACATCTCGGGGTCTTGTAAGAGGTGAATGGTCTCACCAGTCATTTTAAAAGCTGATTTAAAGGACATGGCTGGTAGACTGACAAAGTGGACAGGATCTAATTTGTCTTCTTCTGATGCCACTCGTCGAAATTCCTGAAAGACATCAGCCAGCAAAATGACATCTAATTCTAAGTAAGCGATCATATAATCGCCAAACGTTTTACAATCAAATTTTATCCATGCCTCTTGAGCATGTTCATACTCCTCTACTGGACAATCTTCACCCGTCAAATCGTTTTGGATGATATCATCAATGTAGCATTCTATGTCTGCGTAAATGACACGCAGGGGACTTAATTCGTCACCATTATCTCTATGTGAAAAGATTTTGTCTTTGGGCATGCGCTCTATTTGTAATTTACCCCGCTTGCACCATTCATAATGACTTAGAAATTTATCTTTCGACAAAAATGGTCGTGTGCAGCGGTCGCATATGAAATGTTCACCTTTAATCGATTTTTGTATATGGTTGTAAAGGCGATGAATTTTTGGAATGCCACAGTAATGCCACTGTTGAGTATTGTCCTCATACAGTAGCAAGAGGTTGACAACTCGATCATAGCTACTTTGGCGGTTGTTATACCTAACGCCTTTTAGCCCTTTCTCCCAGACGTGTACCACTATCTTAATTTTATTTAATTTCTCAAATTTCTCCATATCTTTCAATTTCATATCT
Organism: Prostheceraeus crozeri; assembly: GCA_907163375.1. Lineage (NCBI taxonomy): Eukaryota > Metazoa > Platyhelminthes > Polycladida > Euryleptidae > Prostheceraeus > Prostheceraeus crozeri. The sequence continues at coordinate 78,179 of CAJQUW010016148.1, forward strand.
TCACTATTGCAGTCATCAAACTTTAATTCATTTTCCCACTCTTGATACTTACTTCTACGGAAACGGTTATCATTTACATCATTGTAGTGGAGAATGGATAACACTGCATACTTAAAACATTGCGATTCACAATCTACAGAAATGACTGCTTTTTATTTTTTAAACTTTTCGGAAGTTTAAAGGAGCCTCGCCCACTATAACTTTCTAGCAAATTGATTTTAAACTTGGCAGATTCTATACCATCAAAAATGAGGCCACTATCGCGTTCGTTGAATTTAACTATATTTAGTTTTAGTCCTTGGATATGAAAATTTAACCAAGAATCTTCATCGATTACTTCTGTAGCAGGAGAGGAGGGTATGTGAAACTCCAACCTCTCTACTATTTGACCAGTATGGTGGTCGATTTTTACATATTTTATTTTGAGATAGATGAGCGCCTTCATTCTAAAGTTGTCTAAATTTCTAAAGAGCGCATCTATCAAAGATGAATTTTGATGAAACCATTCTTCAAAGTCAGCAATGGTTTCTGAGGATTCCATCTGGTAGTTCCTCACTAAATTATTTATCGACACTTCAGAGAGTCGGATAGAGGAGGTGCTGTTAGTATAACTATCGTCACTGTGTGTATGTCGAAGTCTGTGTGAAGATAATTCAAATCGTGTTTCAAATGATTGAATGCAGAAGTCGCAAGTAAAGGAGACGTGTTCAATAGAGTCATCCTCACCTCGGGAGATTGATGGCGACTTGGGTTGACACACACGTTGTCTGATGTGTCGGAGCAGATCGCGTTTCATCGTGAAGATGTGCCCACAGTCAGCACATTCCCGCTCGTCGCCTTCCCGCGATAGTGTTGAGCTGGAACTAGCATCACTTAAAAGAGAAATCATTCTATCATCTCTATTAAAGTCTTAGTGTTTTGTGACAACCTACCTTCACTCAACAGCTCTAAACTTTCCTTGAGAAAGGAGGGCTTTGGTGATGAAGTCGATGCCTGAAATTGAGGAAGATGCTATTTGCCAAACGTTCGAGGGAGATGAGTGAGGAAATCTTCAACCTACCATTTTAATGGTGTGGTCGCACACCTCGATCTCCATTTCTACCGACTTGTTGGAGATGGGAGGGAAGTCACCTGCTGTTGCCGGTGGTGGTATGTGAGAGTTGGCGGGGCGGTTAGGAACGTTGTCTCCCAGAAATACCGTTGCGAGATCTGTTGAGAAAAGAAAGGAAAGCGATCAGTAACATGACTATTCAATTCCAAGTGTGGCGTGAGTTTTGTTTAAGTCCTTGTCCCCCTTTACCATCACTGTAACTTACCATCAAGAGAATTTACTTCCACCATCACCGATGGTTCAAGAGGAGATAGAAGGGGGATGCGAGCCGAGGGTGGAAGAGTCCGCGGCTTGGGTGTTGGAGGGATGTGGCGACGAGGAGGTTGGGCGATGACCATACCCGAGGTGGATGGGTGCTCAGATGGTGGAGCTGAGGTAGATGGGCGAGAGGGTAGGGTCGGAAAATCATCATCATATTTCCGCCTCGCAACTTCCTCCCACTTCTCCTGCCTTGCCAAAACTGTAGAGTGGAAAAGAGATGAGATTGATGAATGATAGAATGCATGCTATCAACCATGATGATACAGAACACATGACAGCATTCATTCATTAAGATACTTACATATTCCCAGTCGTTCATAGGCTCGACCAAGTGCCCCTTCAGGAATAGGTTATCTGTTCATGATGCGCTGCTGTACTGAAAAAGGGAGGGAGATATAGGTGAGAGATGTTAGAGTGCATTATAAATTTGAGAAAATGAGCTTCGGTTTTGAAAATCGCGGAGTAAAAGGACGTTAAGGGTCTTTCGTTGAAAATTAATAAGGATATGATTCTTACATTCTTGATGTTATTCAAAGGTTTATGAAAATTAATTCCTATGCTCAACACACATGGTAACCGAATGATGTTAGTTCAAGAGTTTTATTAGCACAACCTGCATCCTTGCCCCATCACACAAAAACTTACATTGCTCAATGAGAGTTTCCTCCATCTTGGCAGAGACGCGATAAGATTCAATTTTTCTCGTGATACTCGTTTCCATATCGAAGATTAAAGCAGTTAGATTCGACGTCGAAGACAAATTCACTGAAAAGGACACGTAAGATTTATTTCATTTTACCGATGATGATCATGTGAATAGTCATTCAATGAACATGAGTCAATCAACACTTCGAAATGCTCCATACCATAAAGACTAACCCTTGTCGAATGGCTAAAGTACTCTGACCTGACGAGAGAAAGTGTCACGTTGAGTATGAAGTCGAACGCTCAACATGAGCAACAGCTCAGAGGTTTCGGTCTAACAAACGACGAACAACCCGTGCAACGCAATCCCTCTACGGCAGTACCCGCCGTCCCGAAGGAACGCTCGAGCAAAGGAAGTATTACAGCGATGATATGCTTTATGAGCAGAAGTGAATCTCTTGATAGCAAGAGACTATTCAACTTGATATTAAGTCAAAACAACCTGATAGCAGGAGCTCACCAACACTCACCTTGTGAAAGATAAATGTGAAGAGCAGAGCTGGTGCACTACGTTTTATAAGATTTTCCTAAGCGGTGAATGGATGAGACCTCTCGTCCAATCACAAGACGAGCAAGAGTTTCCAGTGCGCCCACGCACTTTCAAGTTCAAACAAAATTCAAATAATTTGCTTAGTCAGACTGGAATGACTCATCAGATCAATCGCGTTAAGTCCAACATGCATAATTCCTACTGCATCTTACTCGCATGAGAAACGGGGTGTTTCATTTTTATAAGTTCAAGATATTTTGCGTTGCATACCGACGAGATGCTCAACGTTAGAGTTTTAGTCCTTCATATGAATGCGTTGTTCGAGAAACAACAGAAAATAAAATTCACATACTTCATCTAAACATGTACGTACTTCATAAGTGTTTCATCTGTCTCATCAACGTTTATCATGGGAACAATCATTGAAGTGACATCTAATGAATTACATTTCACTCTACTCCATATCATAAAGACTAACCTTTGTCGAATGGCTGAAGTACTCTGACCTGGCGAGAGAAAGTGTCACGTTGAGTATGAAGTCGAACGCCCAACATGAGCAACAGCTCAGAGGTTTCGGTCTAACAAACGACGAACAACCCGTGCAACGCAATCCCTCTACGGCAGTACCCGCCGTCCCGAAGGAACGCTCGAGCAAAGGAAGTATTACAGCGATGATATGCTTTATGAGCAGAAGTGAATCTCTTGATAGCAAGAGACTGTTCAACTTGATATTAAGTCAAAACAACCTGATAGCAGGAGCTCACCAATACTCACCTTATGAAAGATAAATGTGAAGAGCAGAGCTGGTGCACTACCTTTTATAAGATTTTCCTAAGCGGTGAATGGATGAGACCTCTCGTCCAATCACAAGACGAGCAAGAGTTTCCAGTGCGCTCACGCACTTCCAATTAATGCTGATGTTACAAACTCTCTTTTATGAACGCATGAGCATCTATTTGAATCTGTCAATGTACATTCCTATTGCGATATGATTTATTCGTTGATGATTTTACTATGGTATCTTATGTGTTCAGAGCTTGCTCACTAAAGAAGAGAGAAGTGTGTTTGCTGCATAGTTTTGGCGTGTGAATGTCCAAATCCCATATCATTCCATTCATCATTTCTTCGGCAATGCCCTCTGTGTTTCTCAACTCTCGACTTGGAATATACACAGGTGACACGAAGAGGTAGTGGTTCTTAAAAGAACTCATGAGACTTTCTCGATACGGATAGTATGTGCTACATGTGTATGCTCTAAAAGGTTAGAGTTGGAGTGTAGAAACGACAAGCATGCAGTAAGGAGGAATTGATTAAGACATCATTATGAGAACTTTACTTGACATGTGCCCTACTTTGTAAATCATCAAACGATGAGTGGAAATTTTGAAAAACCTGCTGCAGACATCTAAAGCACTCATGACCAAGCGAGAAAAGATGTCGTTGGGAAAGTTGTCTGACACCGGCTAAGTGGTTTCGCTCTTAACTATAACACACCCCTCCTTCAACTGCGGCAGCGCTCGCCGTACAAACCCACCAACAGGAAGTACACTATCAAAGATCTCCACATCGCTCATGCTGTAGCCTGATATCAAGCCGCCTAAGGTGATGGAGGATTTTATCCCTCACCCATACCGAGCTTCACACTATTAGTGCAATGGAGTTTGATATTATTATTTTATATTTTATTATTTGACTACATTAACTTTGCAAACCATGATACAGTTTCTGACTAGACTTACGAATAAAACGTTGATGATCAAACTTTCTAACTATACATCCACCTGTGTTGCAATAAAACTTTTGTACGACATGATAAAGTTTCTGACGACACTGACAAGAGCTTGTTCACTAGCGAAGAGAGAAATCTGTAATGTGTTGCGTGTGGCGCATGAATGTCCTCCCATTTCATCCCTTCATCATTTCGTCTCCGTGATAGAGACAAGAACTGATGGTTCATTCTCACATGCTTGGGCAACTGTCGGGAGACAAGTGCAATGGAGATTTTATGAGGTAATCTGTGGCAGATAGCTAAATGTCGCCCTGGCGGTCAGAGTACAACGTTGACACAAAAGGCAACCACTTGCAAACATGACGCAGAGAGGTTTCACAAGGATTACCATTGCCCACGTCCCGTGCAGCACTCATCGCTACGGACTTCACCGCTGTGTCGAAAGAACGCCCACCCACAGGAAGTATCACACCGAAAATCTCCGTGACTTGCACCGTCCATGACTTGATCGCCAGACATGAAAACCTGTAGAGTTGGTAAGAGGTTGACAGACTTTGAGCAGCTTGATAGCAAGCCGTAGAGAGCTTGATTCACCAGCGTTTTGCAATGGAGATGTTTAGAGGCCACCCATGACAACATAGCTAAGACTCAACCGATTGGCGTTCAAAGTGCTACGTTGAGAACTGTGTCAAATGCCCAACATGAGACATGAGTTGTCCCAGCGGTTACGGTCTAAACTATGACACACTCCCTTGCCACACTTATCACTACGGCATCGTCCGCCGTCCCGAAGGAACACCCTGTCAGTGGAATATTACAGCGAAACTCTCCGTGTCTTGCTCGCTTTCAGTGAAAAGCCGCTTATACCATGAGACGACTGGCTCAGACATCATTAAAAATGCTTTCATTGACTTCAGCAGGGTCGAAAACCCCAGAAAACCTCCAAAACTAGTGAATTTAAATTTTCAACTTTTTAGCACTACTTATGAAATTTTATAAGTAGTCTGTCACTTAGGGCAGGTCAATAGCGACCGAACCTTTTTTGAATCAAGTCAAACGGACTTGTAAAAGCAAAGTTACAAGCCTTTAAAGTTTTGGAGTCTTTTATGGCCTGGAGACGAAGGCCATCTCCTGGCTAACCTCTAAGTCTCACGCCTTAGCTGATATCAGCAATGAAATTTTCTAAGTCGGTTTCTTACAGACACCCGGAATTTGGAATGTCCGAAGCTATCATCGGACCTCAGAGAGACGACCTACCTCTGACAATCGCTCTCGTCTTAATGACAAGTCTCCGTCGGTTCCCGCTTATATAGTGTGTGGCGATCAGCTGATGACGTAATACCCATCATCTAAAAACTTAAAACGCTTCTATCGCCGATTCTAGAGGTCCGATTGAGCTGGAAATACACCATTTCCATGTAGAATTGGACGCTGAATCCAAATCTGGCCTCCGCTTTCCCATCCGATGCTTCGTTTTTGGCTCTACAGAAGGCAGCCATCGCGAAAATTCTAATTCTTGTCGTTTTTTCGAAAAAATTTTGTGATGAAAATTTTTTTCTCTGCGATTGACTTGAAACTCACCATACAGATAGAGAATTTGACGCTGATTCCAAATCTAAAATCCGTTTTCCCATCCGATGGTTCGTTTTTGCGTTACAGCCCAAAACGTCAAAAAATTCTAACTCTGTCGTTTTTCGCCAATCTCCCAAAATCTTAATGGCGTCTCACATCTAAACGAAGACAGATATGAACAAGCCGATTCTTTCACTGAATTTGTCTCACTCTTAGCTTTCAAACGAGCTATTGCACGACTAAATCCGTCCACTGGAAGCCGAGATCGAAGCTAGCTCTCCCGAGGGGGGGACGTCAGCGAAAATTTTTTCTCTCCGATTGCGTTCAAATTCACCATACCGATGCAGAATTTCACGCTGAATCCGAATCTGGCCTCCGTTTTCCCATCCGATGCTTCGTTTTGACGCTACAGCCCAAAACGTCCAAAATTCTAACTCTGTCGTTTTTCGCCAATGTCCCAAAATTTTAAATGGCGTCTCACATCTAAACGAAGACAGATATGAACAAGCCGTTTCTTTCAGTGAATTTGTCTCACTCTTAGCTTTCAAACGAGCTATTGCACGACAAAATCCGTCCACTGCAAGCCAAAATCTAAGCTAGCTCTCCCGAGGGGGGGGGACGTCAGTGAAAACTTTTTCTCTCCGATTGCGTTCAAATTCACCATACCGATGCAGAATTTCATGCTAAATCCGAATCTGGCCTCCGATTTCCCATCCGATGCTTCGTTTTGACGCTACAGCCCAAAACGTCCAAAATTCTAACTCTGTCGTTTTTCGCCAATGTCCCAAAATCTTAAATGGCGTCTCACATCTAAACGAAGACAGATATGAACAAGCCGATTCTTTCATTGAATTTGTCTCACTCTTAGCTTTCAAACGAGCTATTGCACGACTAAATCCGTCCACTGGAAGCCGAGATCGAAGCTAGCTCTCCCGAGGGGGGGACGTCAGCGAAAATTTTTTCTCTCCGATTGCGTTCAAATTCACCATACCGATGCAGAATTTCACGCTGAATCCGAATCTGGCCTCCGTTTTCCCATCCGATGCTTCGTTTTGACGCTACAGCCCAAAACGTCCAAAATTCTAACTCTGTCGTTTTTCGCCAATCTCCCAAAATCTTAAATGGCGTCTCACATCTAAACGAAGACAGATATGAACAAGCCGTTTCTTTCACTGAATTTGTCTCACTCTTAGCTTTCAAACGAGCTATTGCACGACAAAATCCGTCCACTGCAAGCCAAAATCTAAGCTAGCTCTCCCGAGGGGGGGGGACGTCAGTGAAAACTTTTTCTCTCCGATTGCGTTCAAATTCACCATACCGATGCAGAATTTCATGCTAAATCCGAATCTGGCCTCCGTTTTCCCATCCGATGCTTCGTTTTGACGCTACAGCCCAAAACGTCCAAAATTCTAACTCTGTCGTTTTTCGCCAATCTCCCAAAATCTTAAATGGCGTCTCACATCTAAACGAAGACAGATATGAACAAGCCGTTTCTTTCACTGAATTTGTCTCACTCTTAGCTTTCAAACGAGCTATGGCACGACAAAATCCGTCCACTGGAAGCCAAAATCGAAGCGAGCTCTCCCGAGGGGGGGACGTCAGCGAAAATTTTTCTCTCCGATTGCGTTCAAATTCACCATACCGATGCAGAATTTCACGCTAAATCCGAATCTGGCCTCCGTTTTCCCATCCGATGCTTCGTTTTGGCGCTACAGCCCAAAACGTCCAAAATTCTAACTCTGTCGTTTTTCGCCAATCTCCCAAAATCTTAAATGGCGTCTCACATCTAAACGAAGACAGATATGAACAAGCCGATTCTTTCAGTGAATTTGTCTCACTCTTAGCTTTCAAACGAGCTATGGCACGACAAAATCCGTCCACTGGAAACGAGATCGAAGCTAGCTCCCGAGGGGGGGGGAGCGAAAAATTTTTTCTCTCCGATTGCGTTCAAATTCACCATACCGATGCAGAATTTCACGCTGAATCCGAATCTGGCCTCCGTTTTCCCATCCGATGCTTCGTTTTGACGCTACAGCCCAAAACGTCCAAAATTCTAACTCTGTCGTTTTTCGCCAATCTCCCAAAATCTTAAATGGCGTCTCACATCTAAACGAAGACAGATATGAACAAGCCGATTCTTTCACTGAATTTGTCTCACTCTTAGCTTTCAAACGAGCTATTGCACGACAAAATCCGTCCACTGGAAGCGCAGATCGAAGCCATCTCTCCCGAGGGCGGACGTCAGCGAAAATTTTTTCTCTCCGATTGCTTTCAAATTCACCATACAGATGCAGAATTTCACGCTGAATCCGAATCTGGCCTCCGTTTTCCCATCCGATGCTTCGTTTTGACGCTACAGCCCAAAACGTCCAAAATTCTAACTCTGTCGTTTTTCGCCAATCTCCCAAAATCTTAAATGGCGTCTCACATCTAAACGAAGACAGATATGAACAAGCCGATTCTTTCACTGAATTTGTCTCACTCTTAGCTTTCAAACGAGCTATTGCACGACAAAATCCGTCCACTGGAAGCCGAGATCGAAGCTAGCTCTCCCGAGGGGGGGACGTCAGCGAAAATTTTTTCTCTCCGATTGCGTTCAAATTCACCATACCGATGCAGAATTTCACGCTGAATCCGAATCTGGCCTCCGTTTTCCCATCCGATGCTTCGTTTTGACGCTACAGCCCAAAACGTCCAAAATTCTAACTCTGTCGTTTTTCGCCAATCTCCCAAAATCTTAAATGGCGTCTCACATCTAAACGAAGACAGATATGAACAAGCCGTTTCTTTCAGTGAATTTGTCTCACTCTTAGCTTTCAAACGAGCTATTGCACGACAAAATCCGTCCACTGGAAGCCGAGATCGAAGCTAGCTCTCCCGAGGGGGGGACGTCAGCGAAAATTTTTTCTCTCCGATTGCGTTCAAATTCACCATACCGATGCAGAATTTCACGCTAAATCCGAATCTGGCCTCCGTTTTCCCATCCGATGCTTCGTTTTGACGCTACAGCCCAAAACGTCCAAAATTCTAACTCTGTCGTTTTTCGCCAATCTCCGAAAATCTTAAATGGCGTCTCACATCTAAACGAAGACAGATATGAACAAGCCGTTTCTTTCACTGAATTTGTCTCACTCTTAGCTTTCAAACGAGCTATTGCACGACAAAAT